>NW_021025111.1:364334-532472 GCF_004153795.1 Camellia sinensis
CGACCACGAAGTTGGTCTCTCGAATAATACAGTCCCAAATAATACAGTCCAAATATTTACAAAAAAAAAAAATCCTAATTAATTATCAAATTAACTAAGAAAACAATAAACTAGCATGCAAGCCATGGACTGCCTTGACTCTTCTTCAGATGATGGATGATGAATGTCCGGGTCGCCTTTTGCACGGAAATCCACTGTGATGCCCCAATTAGCCTCTGTTTTGCAGTATTTTTTGGAAAGCCGCCAAGCCCCGAAAGACTGCTGATTCTTGATTTGCTGCAACAGAGAACAGGAAAGGGGCATGGCAATGTATTTTCACAAATGTATGCATGCCTCGATCCTCGTACCACCAATCACGTATTTCGATGCATGATGGCCGAGGGGTCGAATTGTGCAACTCAATATGAAATGAATGCACATATAAATACAACAAAACCTAAACTCCATCATGGATAATCTGGAGTGTCGGTGACTAGGAATTGAGACACGTTCCGTCACTCGAAGTACGAAACGTCCCTCGTTTCCTGTGCTCAGGCTAACTCCTATCCCAAACACAATGCAAAATGCATGACATGCATGAATGTGACTAATATACAACCTAGCATGCACAATGCTATGAAATGGCATACATGATGCACGAGATAACATGGCATACACAATGCGCTAACATACAACCTAGCATACACAATGCTATGAAATAAAATGGCATACACAATGCAATATGGGCTTACACCAACATGAGTGGACCTCAGCCACACTCATATAAGAGGCCATGAAATGAAAAATGAGACACTCGAAATGCGTGCACACATGCATGCAAATCGAGGACCGATCCTAAGGCACGAATGCCACTCTACCAAGACATGGCAAAACATGGAATATGGAATACTAGCAAAAAGTGATGTAAAACAGCCCCGAAACATGAAAGCGTGGCACCCGAAGCATGGAATGAGAACCGAAATGCAAAACTAGGCATACGCATTGGCCTAGAGCTATACAAAAGATGTGCTATTTGAACATGAAGTGTGAATACAGATTCAAGGAAGTCCCAAAACAAGCATATTTACAGTTTTAAGGAAGGCCAAAAAGTGAACACAAATGGGGCTAAGCTAGCATGCAAAAATGGGCCAAAAGGGAGACAAAGAAGGAAGTGATGGCTTCCGGCTCTAAACAGATAAGGGCCCTTCAACAATGTTGAAGAGGGGCCCAAAATATGACCTTTTACAGTTTATGATCAAACCCAAAACAGTGCACAAGCATGCTCAAAATACTATGCAAAACAAGGCCAAAAAGAGAGCTATAACACAAAGTATAAAAAGGATACCTCAAACAGTAAAAGACCCTTAATGAAACATGAATAGTGGGTCAAAATAAGGCCATTTATAGTTCGGACCAAAGTCCAAAAACACAAACACAAGGGGCTAACAAATCATGCAAAAATAAGGCCAAAAGAGGGATATAAAGGCAAGTGGAAAATGGAAGTCACAAACAGTGATGAGACCTTCAACAATATTAAAGAAGGGCTCAAAATAAGATTCTTTACAGTTTGGACTAGAGCTCAAAACAGTTTACATATAGGCCCAAAATAATATGCAAGAAAATGGCATACAAAGGAGGTAATGAAGCAAGTGCAAAAAGGGAGCCTCAAACAGTGAGAGGCCCCTAAACAAACATGAAATAGAGCTCAAAAAAATGATATTTTCAGTTAGGGTGGGAGCCCCAACATGCAAGCACAAAGAGCTAAGATGTGAACCAAGAAAATGGTCAAAAATGGGAGAAGAGGACTTACCCTTGAAGACTAATCTTTGACAGCCTTTTGGACTAAGAGATGCTACTTCCTAAGCTCTGAGAAGACCCTCCAAGCTGCTGGAATGGAGTGGTGGTGTGGTGCATGGTGATGGTGAGGAAATGGTGTAAGAATCAAAGGGTTTTTTTAAGGCTTAGAGTAAAGAGAGAGAGAGAGATTTAATGTGAGAGCTTCAAACCAAAATTTTCTAACTCCTAAAACACAGCTAGGGGGTCTGTTATATAGACACAAGAGAGTGGAAAAGAGGGGGAAAAATGGGGGGGAAGTGAAATTCAAATTTCCCCCCAAAATTGGCCTAAAAGGGAGATAAAGGGGCAAGTGATAGTAGGAGATCTCAAACAGCCAAAGGTCCTCAATCAAATATGAAAAGGACCTTAAAATATGACTAACTCAAGTTTGGGTCGGAGCCCAAAAATGTAGAATGAAGGTTCGGGAGCCAAAACACACAGTTCGGGGCCCCGAAAGTGGGCTGTTAGGCACCGGAAGTGGTGTCCGACCACGAAGTTGGTCTCTCGGACCGCAGTGTCCCTCAAAAGGGAGTAAATAAGATGCATGCCAAAAACTGGAGCAAACGGAGGTAGTTAAGCGGTCTCGAACCGAGGCACACGGCCAACGGCTCCGAAAAATCGGAAACCGAACTCCAAACGGGCAAAACGGCTTACGACCACGAAACGTAGCCTATGGCCACTGAGAGATGATCTACGAGACCTCTCCTTCCCTTCAGGAAGAGAAAATAGAGAAAACGGAGCTTGGTTCTCAAACCGAGGCAAAGCACAAAAGAGTCCAGAAGTCCGGAAGCAAGGCTCGCAGCTGAGACTCTGAAACTTCTGAACGAGCACAATATGCAATATCACCGAGCGCTCAACTGGTGACGTTTGAGTCTCAAGGTCGGTCAAAAATGGGGTGTCTACACATATGTATATAGACACGTATAGACTGGTACATACATGTGTGGAAACAACTGGCACAGTTGGCAAAAAGATCTGAAAAAACACACAAGTGGCCGGTAGGCCACATTAATGGCCGGCAGTCCACAGTAGTGGCCGGCGTTCCACAGTAGTGGCTGGCAGGTCCCAAGATATTTAGGCTTGAAAAACTGTTGTTTTGGTCTAAAAACAAGGCAAAAGGTTCATGTGTTTTAAGGCTTAAAGTTGAGGCATTCTGTTGAGGACTTTAAGCATTTGACAAGCATATACAAATTCATTATTGGGTGCGCAATCGGTGGCACCCAAGTCGTAAAGACAGTCAAAAATAGGGTGTCTACACCTAGCTATCCAACACAATAGTTGTGAAAAAGAAGAATGGAAAATGGAGGGCCTGCGTGGACTTTACTAGCTTGAATAAGGCATGTCCCAAAGACAACTTCCTTCTGTCTAAAATTAATCAACTGGTGGATGCCACTTCAGGGTATGGGAGGATGAGCTTCCTGGATGCTTACAGGGGATACCACAAAATAGCAATGTATCCCCTGACGAGGAGAAAACTGCATTCATCACCCCAAAAGGGTTGTACTGCTACAAAGTGATGTCATTCGGGTTGAAAAATGCAAGAGTAACTTACCAGAGGTTAGTGACCAAAATGTTTAGACATCTGATTGGCAAGAAAGTAGAAGTGTACATTGATGACATGGTCGTGAAGATCAAAGAACCTGGGAATCATCTGGTTGACTTGAATGCAGTTTTTGATATCCTGAGAACATATCAACTTCTATTCAATGCTTCGAAATGTGCATTTGGAGTCGAGTCTAGTAAGTTCCTGGGATACCTGGTCACTAGAGGGGCATTGAGGCAAGCCCAAATCAAATCAAGGCCATTCTTGACTTAAAGAACCTGACATCAACTAAAACATGTACAGATTTTGACCGGCAAGGAAGCAACCCTGAATATGTTCATTAGCTGAAGTTTAGATAAGTGTAAACCATTTTTTAGTTTGTTAAAGAATTCCACAATTTTTTTATGGACAAAAGCGTGTGAAGTCACCTTGGTCAACTTGAAAAAGTACCTAACAACAGCTCCAGTTCTGTCAAATTTAGTACCTAGAGAAGAATTGTTCCTAGAACATGCAGTAAGCGCGGTAGTAATCCAAGAAGAGGAGAGAGAACAAAATGTGAAATACTATGTAAGTAAGATCCTAGCAGGTGTAGAAACCAGGTACCTGCCCTTAGAGAAATTGACACTAGCCCGGTGATGGTTTCAAAAAACTGAATCACTACTTCCAAGCCCACAAGATTGTGGTGCTTACTGAGCATCCTTTGAAGTCCTTGTTGCAGCATGGAGATCTAACATGCATGGTAGCCAGATGGATAGTAGTGTTCAGCCAATATGACTTGGAGTTTAGGCCCAGAACAACAATTAAAGGCCAGGTTCTAGCCGACTTTATGGCTGAGTTCACCCTTGGTGCCATCTCGCGTTGGACTCCGATAAGCCGTGACTTGGAATGCCCAGGGAAGTAGGAAAAAACCCAACTTGGGCCCAAAAACCTCACTCCAGCAAAACAGAAGAAGGTGGAGAAACCAAAGTCCTGCGATATCTACATCGGCGACTCCTTTCGCCTGTTTGTTGATAGAAGTTCAAATCGTCAAGGAGCGGGGACAAGAGTAGTGTTAGTATCGCCAGATAGGTAAATGTTAGAGCAGTCTATCCGTTTGGGGTTCAAAGCCTCAAATAATGAAGTAGAATATGAGGCACTGATTGTAGGGTTAAAGTTAGCAACAGTAATGGAAGCTGATGAAGTGGTAGTTTTCTGCAACTCCCAACTTATTGTGAACCAAGCAATGGGCGAGTACGTAGCCCGAGATGAACGAATGATAGCCTATGTCAAAGAGGTTGTCAAACTGCTAACATTGTTCTAGGATTGCCGGCTACAGCAGGTTAGCCGAGATGATAATAGTAACGCCGATACCTTGGCTAACCTGGCTAGTGTAATGAAATCAGGAGAGGCAAGGACAATAATGGTTGATTATTTGTCAAGCCCAAGTGTGGAACCATTGATCACCGAATACGAAGCAATGTGTATGGAAATGGGACCAAGCTGGATGGATGCCATATTGATGTTTCTCAAAGATGGCAGGCTGCCAGCAGATAAGAAAGAGGCGCATAAGACCAGATTGAAGTCAACCAGGTTCAGCCTAACAGCAAAAGGCCACCTTTACAGAAGATCCTTCATTGGGCCACTTCTAAGATATGTGCATCCATCCCAGGTTGAGGATTTCTTGTATGAAATACATGAAGGTGTATGTGGAAGCCATGCTGGAAGCAGGTCACTTACACATAGAGCCATATCCCAGGGGTATTGGTGGCCATATATGCAAAAGGATGCTGAAGCCTATGTCAAAAAGTGTGAGAAGTGTCAAAGGTTTGCACCTTTGATACATCAACCAGCAGCAGATCTGAACCCAGTCTCCAGTCCTTGGTCATTTTCCTAGTGGGGCATGGACTTGCTAGGACTACTGCCCAAGACAATTGGATAGAGAAAGTTTTTGCTGGTAACCAGAGACTATTTCACGAAGTGGGTAGAGGTAGAACCCTTGGCCAAAATCAGAGATATGGATGTAAAGAATTTCATTTAGAAGAACATAATTACTAGGTTTGAGATTCCAAGAGCCATTATGGCAAACAATGGCACCCAATTTGATAGTAAATTGATTAAGGGCTTTTATGCCAAGTACAAAATTAAGAACTATTACTCTACTCCAAGTTTCCCCCAGAGTAATGGTCAAGCAAAAGCATCCAACGAGACCATCTTGGATGGAATCAAGAAGAGGCTAGAAGCAGCAAAGGGAAAATGGGTAGAAGAGTTGCCCAATGTAATCTGGGCATATCAGACTACGCCGAGGAAATCAACTGGTAGTCACCTTTTGCCATGGCTTTTGGCACTGAAGTCGCCATCCTACTAGAAGTCAGCATCCCTAGAATCAGAACCCAAGGAGTGGAAAATTTTAATAACCCTCACCACTGCCTACCGATAAACACTGATTACCGTTAAACTGAACTGATCATGACTGATAATTGAACTGATTAAAAGTACTTGGCCCGAGATTTGGACTTGTTGGAAGAAAAAAGAAGAGAGCAACAATTCGACTGGAGGCATACCAGCCGTAGCTTGCTAGGGCTTACAACAAAAAGGTCAACCTAAGAAACTTCAAGGTTGGGGACCTCATCTTGAGGAAAGTTGTTGGCAACAAGAAGAATCCTAGGGAAGACAAACTTGGCCCAAACTGGGAGGGGCCTTATAGAATTATCTCGATTGTTGGCAATGGGGCATATCGTCTAGAAGACAGTGATGGCAAAGAGTTGCCAAGACCATGAAACACTTGCAATCTGAAGTTTTTTTTATCATTAGTTTTTGTTTTTTTGACATTTATGTCATGATTTTATTAGCCGAAGTTTTAATACTAGTTTGATTTTGCTTTTATAAATTTGTGCGATAGACTGAAGTAGTCTTATAACGATGTTTCCAAATGAAACATGACGAATAACTTAGACTTATTATATGATAGAGTTGAATTATACTTGCCCTATGATAGAGTTGAACTAAGTTTGCGATGTTTCTAAATGAAACATGAAGAATAACTTAGACTTATCATATGGTAGAGTTGAATTATACTTGCCATATAATAAAGTTGAATTAAGTTTGCGATGTTCCTAATTGAAACATGACAAATAACTTAGACTTATCATATGATAGAGTTGAATTATACTTGCCATACGATAGAGTTAAACTAAGTTTGCGATGTTTCTGAATGAAACATGTAGGGTAATTTGGACTTGCCATTACGACATAGTTAAGCCAAGTCTGGTCTAGTTAGATTAACATAGAGGCCGAGGTCGCAATACTCAGCTAATTTTTGTTTGAATTAGACTTCAGGAAAAACTGGAGATACATGCTTAATGTGAACATAAGTACTGCTTAGGTTCACATTAAGGGGCAAGAAGTAGGAATGAGGAATAGGCTTGACACTTATTGAAATTTTTGACAATAATTTACAAGTTGGAGTCAGCTGAGATATTTGTTACTCGAGATAACCAAATAGTTTGTCAAGACTTGGAAGGGTTAAAAGAATGACGTGTTGATTAAGGACAACAAGCACAAGTAAAAGAGGTAACACTTGTTGCAAGGTACTTAATGAATTTTTATGAAGCATCAATCTGCCGAAATCACAGCAAATAATGGAACCCAAGGCAAGTTAGCCCGAGGTGACCAACTAAGGGCACACCCGAGATAAAGAGTATCCAAGATAATGCATGTTAGATGTGTTCTTACCCAAAGTCATTACACAGTTCAAGTGTCCTTAGAAAATTACAAAAATATTCTAAGTGTAGAAGCATGCAAAGCATAGAAAGAAAGCAGTATGCATACATAAAAAGAAGCATTTAACACTTAGAGGCATGCATTCAAAGAAAAAACTTGTTTGGATACAAAAGGCACATCAGTTTGGCATAAAAGACTACTTGTACAGCGATAAGAAATGGCACTCCGGCCAAAACAAACAAACTATTACAAGTATTCAAAAGTGAAAGGAAAAAGTACTGAATAGAGAAAAAGTTCAAAGGAAATAAGGAAGAACACTAAGCACTATGATCTTTTGCAGTAGTCTCGGACTAATCAGCCTCGACTGTCTGTGTTGTTTCGGCCGCGGCAGACATTTGTTTCGACTTCTCGACTTGGATCTCGGCGTCAATCTCAAGAAGAGTCTTGTCTAGGCTCTTCTCGGCAGTAACAATATTCGTCTCAAATGCGTCTTTATCAACAGAGGTGTTTTGGGGTCTTCATCCTTCTCATCATCTTGATTCAAGTCCAGGACTTACTCATTCAGAGTTGGGCACTTGACCTCAGAAGCTGCCACTTCTTCGGACTTGTTGGTCTCGCATCTTCTTCTGTTTCAGCCACGTCCTTAGAGTGGCTTGGAGTGGAAGGGAATGGTAAAGTAAGTTGGATGGCGTCATGAAGAGGCGAGTCGTCAGGGATGGCCAACTCCTTCAACGTAGCCATCCATCCAAGGGTATAACCCTTGTTGCATGCCTCGTTGACTTACTTTTTATAGGCATCTCGGATATCGACTACCCCTTCGACGTACACATTTTCATCGGCAGCTTTGAGCTCGGCATCTTTTGTAGCAAGCGCTGTTCGGAGCTCGGTCTGAGCCTCGGCCTCCTTAACCTTTGCTTTTTTTGCGTCAGCCTTTGTAACCTCAGCAACGTTTTCGGCGGCTTCGGCTCGATCTTCGACCTTGCTTTGGGCAGCCAAAACAGCCTTGTTTTGATTCATTAGGCCTTGGATACAAACCTCGGCTTGGTTCAGAGAAGTAAGGAGTTTGGCTACTTCCTTGGTCTTCTTGGTTACCTTCTTCTTAAATTCCTCAGTTTTGATTGCAAGGGAGTGACCTTGCTAAATAGCTTACAAAAGAAAAAGACAATCAGAGAGATTTTGGCTAAAGTACAAGCAAAAAAATAATAAACTAGTAATTAAATGAAAGCTTACCAAAAACACAATGCTACGTCATCAAAGCATAGTTTTCGTATTTATTAAGCTTGGCCATTCGATTGATGTCGATTGGCGGTAAAAAGGGCAACACCGACTTCCACAGAGTCAAGCGCACTGTCCTCGACTAGCAAAGGTCGGTCTCCGACCATGACTGCCGAGGTCTAGGGCTCATCGGCGCGAAAAGAACTAGGTGGAGCAGCACCATTGGACCTCAACTTTTTTTATGATTGTTGGTCAAATGCTTCAGACTTGGCAGGCCTCTTCTCGGATGCATAAGTAGTCTTCTCTATTTTAGCCAACTTAGAAATTGGCACTGTATCTTCAGACTCACGTTTGTAGCTGTGGCCTTTGCCTTAGCTCTTTTCACCCTTTTGGCTTTAGGCTTAGGCTGGGATCGGGAAGGAAAAGAAGAATGGACCGACACCACGCTAGGGATATCGATGAGAAGGTTATCTAGAACAATCTTTGCATGGCCCATTTTGTCGGCGGTAGTGTCAATTGTGACTTTGGGGCTGAAATGGATTGTTGGCAGGGCGATTTAAGGGTTTGATGGTTCTGTGGCTGACAAAATAGAATTTTAGCTTCTGCAGCTGCAAGTTTTGCCGGCAAGAGTGTTAACAGGAGCTCGGCGTCGGCGCTGGTGTTGGGCTGGAGGAATTAACTAAGGGGCAGAAGTTGATAGTTTTTCTGTTGGATCTGATGTGGAGGCCTGATCTGGCCTAAGAGATGAAGTAGCTGGGGGAGTTGTGGCAGAAGAAGGAGATTTTCTTTTTTGAGGAATGTCGGACAAAGGGCTCCAATATGTTGGTATGTAATTGAGGAAGAGTGGGGCCTTGTGGTCGTCAATGAGAAGGCGAAGAAGTCGAATCAAGTCTTTGCTTGGCACGTAGGATTACCGAAAGTTCTTCTCTGGCTGAGGGATAACAGCAAGGATAAAGAGAGAGTGTTAAAATATACAAAGCAGAGGGATTATTAAATGAGGCACTAGAAAAGGGACTTTGGGGAGGGACTAAGTCCTTACCCTTGTCATCTCTAAATACTTCGCGGCGCAGTGGGAAAAGTTAGAGCTCATCATTTGGCGCGAACTTTTAATTGCCCGAGACAATCAGGTAGTCATCTGCCGCGCCTTTATTTGAGTTTGGAATGTCGGCTATCAACTTGTATTATGTGGATCTCGGCTTGAGGTAATATGTGTAGCCAGAGTTGGTCTTAAGGCCACACATCGTGTAGCAGTACTGGATATCATATAGGATAATTCTGGCATTTTGCTGACGTGCCAACTCAGCAATATCATTAATGATCCTAAAGGAGTTAACGACCAGTTGTATGGGGTTCAGCTTGTAGTAATGAAAAACCTCCATAAAAAGGATGTTGAGGGGAAATCTAACTCCACCCTCAATAATGGAAACCATCGAAAAAGACATGTAATCCTTCCCAGGCATAATGGAGTCATCCTTTCCAGCCACCGAAGTTGAACATCGGCTGGAATGAAAAACTCTTGCCTAAAGTATTCAAGTTTGGAAGGGGTGTTTACCCTCCACTTAAACATACCCATAGTGTCGGCTTGGTGTAATTGTTACTACATTTCAGAGAAAAATGGTTGAAATAGGTTTGGAGACCTCGGCCAAACCTAAAAGAAACTAGGGTAAGGGTTTTTGAAGATCAAGGGGAGGATTTCATTTCAATTTTCCTAAACTGAAAAGGTTTCTAGCAAGTCCTAAACCTAGAATCTACAAGGATGAACAAGAATCGAATGCAAGAATCTGGAGACCAAGCAAGAAAACCAGAAACAAAAACATGATTTAGGGATCAAGAAATGAAGCAAAGAAATAGAAAATAGATGTGCATACATAGAGCAACCAAAATTTATGATATGTGTGTGCAAATTAAACAGCACAAAACAAATTCAGGAACAATAAAATTGATTCATAATAGAAAAAAGACAAAGTACAGCCACAGATGCAGCATAAAGAACACGTGACAAAGTAGAGGTGTATTCATAACAGTGGAAGACTGGAAGTTAAAAAGGATGAAACTAAGAACTCACCAGTTATAGCCGAGGAAATGATGCTGGAACAATGATCGCCGAAATTAGACGATGACAGTCACTGAAACAGACCAACGAATGCTTCGCCGGGAGTAGTGGGTGGAGCAGTTGCATGAGCTTGAAAATGCGAAAATAGAGGTTTTGAGAAGTGTTAGAGAAAGAAAGTTTGAGAGATGAGGGAAATTGTGGATTGCAAAAGTGAAAAGACGGAGAGAGAATAAAGAGTTTTGTCAAATATACGAAAAGACGGCAAAACATAATGAGGCGCCTTGGACGACGTGCATGTTAGGCGGCGTGCGCAAAACCTAATAGCACGTGTCAGGTATGAACCAATAGCTATGGGACACATGGAAGAAACAATTGAAACGAACCATGTGTGACAGCTCATGTGCAGTTAGAACTCTTGAAATTCTTGAAGTAATGAGGCAATAACCTCGGTTAAAGAACTTGATTCTTGGTTCTTAACCCTTGGCAAAGTGGACATTTGAGTCCTGGGTACTTAAAGCCAACGAAATGATCTCGGTCATGAAGAATAAATGTAAATTTAGCCGACATGCTATATGGATAAAACGATATAGGTTCCATTTTCCATTACCTTAGGTTGCTTAGGTAATAGAACCTAAGGAGTAGTTGTAGGGACGTATTTTGTGAATGACGGCACGTGGTTAAGGTGACACCAAAGTGTTAGCCAAGGTGCCACGTGGCTTGGTCATGTGATGAGGTGATCTCAGCTAGGCCAAGGTTATTTGCGGAGATATCGAAATCTGAGATGAGCGGATAAGGGACAAGAGTCCCAGAACAAGGGAGGATCTCAATTTGGATAAAGATAAGGCTCAAAAAGAGTTTATTTCTATCTAGATAAAGGTCCAGGATGAGCATTGAGCTTGAGTCCATTGAAGTGAGGCTTCTAATGGGATCAAATCACTGCTGGTTATAAAAGCAAGACACCCTCATAAGTCTGAGGTAAGTTCTTTCTTGTGAGTTTAAGCACAATTTGTTATCTTAAAGAGATATTGATTACTGACTTGATCATCGGAGTGCTCCCGGGTGGAAGAACCACCGCCAGATTCTCATCTTCTTGTGCAGGTTGTTGGGCTTAATCTATTCTGGCGATGCTTTCTAGCTGAGTTCCCAGTTTGGTTGTGTGGTCGGAAATCAACACCCATACAAAGTATTCAATTATTTAGATATTAATTTATTCGATTTATCTTAAAATAATAATTCAACATAATCTTTATCACCAACATAGATGATCATGGATGGGGCATCAATCAAAAGTGTTCCACAAACTGATGAAGAACATAACTTTATCAAAATAATAAGTGTAATCATAAAATGTGCATTGTAGATTCATAAATATTATTCATGAAAGATATATATACACATACAATAAAATCGTAATCAAACTTGAGCACAATTTCAAAATTGTAATCCATTCAAATCACGTCTCACAATTAATAATAATATACAAACAATCAATTACAGACATAAATTAAAATTCATTAATTTTATTTAATGAAAAATCATGATGTTCTTTAACCACTGCTTTGATACCACATGTAAATAATTTTATAGTGTTATGCATATAACAACCTTCATAATTCAAAATCATAAACTATAATGATTTTTACAAATAAGAACATAATGTAGAAAAATAAATAACGTACCCGAATCAATTATGTGAAGCCTTCAAGTGATCTAAAATTGATTAAACATAAACTTAATAACAATATTAGTGGAAAAATATTTCTCTCTCTTGACCTTTTTTAGAAAATGTTATATTCAAAATAATTGATGGGTGATCTAAATATACTTTTTTAGGTAGAGAGAGAACCAGTTTCCTAATATAACTATGACTCTACTTGCCCATCAAAGTAGGAAACTTGGAAACTACTCCATTTATTGACCAATTAGATAATAAATTGCGGTTCAAGATATGAAACTATAATCTTATTAAATTTGTAATTCATATTGTCATATCATGTGGGTCACTATAATGGTTAAATAATTAAATTTATTCTTACATGGAATGAAGTGGTGATAGAATGATAATGAAAATCAAGTATAAGGTTGAATGAAATGGAATATTCATTCCCGTTCAATTGTTTGGTTGCCAACATTGAATGACATATAAATATAATTCTTTTTATCATATATTGGTTATACCTATTAAACTAATGGAATTGAATAAATTTTTATTTTTTATTATTTTGTTTAATAAGTTAGTGACAAACAAGTCAAAAATTCATATAAATCATTATATTGTTAATTAAAGGTGAGCAATCATCCACCTAATTCGCCAACACTGAATAACCTAAACCAATCCGTTATATAATGGACATTTCAATAGTTAGAGTGGACAGATATGGATGTATTTTTTTGAATCCATCTAAATTTGAATGAATGGCGGATAGGAGGTCACTCGACCCAATCCGATTTGCAAACATTTATAGGAAAATAAAGTTATGCTTTTATGATTTATGTCTTAAAAAAATAAAACGTTTTATTCAATAATTATATTTGCTATTTATAAAATATGAAAGTTGGGATTTTATTTTTATTTAAAAAATGAACAATCCAAACTTTTTTGCGCAAATAAAATAGTTTGAAAAATGTCTAATACGCATCCATCTCCCAACCTACACAGCTCGCTCAATTCTCATTTGCTAACTAAGAGGATGAATGTGGATTGATTTTTCTCAGTCCACCTAAGTTTTAATGGATGTCAGATGAGAGGCCACCCGTCCCAACCCGATATGCGAGCACCCCTAGTGTTAATTGTAACACCTTGAATAATACCTCTTATACGATGATCTATTTTGAAATGCCTGAAGTTAAATTAGTTATTATATAATATCAAATAGTTAAATTAATACTTAAAAAATTATATTTACTTTTATAATTGTATGTGTTAAAATGTAATTTAACTTAATTAAGAGTCATTGTGCTTTACCAAATAATGTGATTATAACATGTTTTGGGCCATAGTGGAAATATGGGGGAATTGGTGCACATTGTTTCAAGAAACCTCATGAATTGCATGGTGTGCCATGTGGTTTCACCACATGGTTACACAGTGTTAAATAGTGTAGCATAGTGTTGCATAATAAGGATTTTCTCACCTATAAATAGGTGAGTTGCATAGTAATGAAATCACAAGAATAACAAACGAAGGGTATTTGAAAGAGTGAGCTAAAATCAAAAGTGAGAGTGAAGGATCAAATTTGAGGTGAGTTTTATTATATTTTGAGCTACCATAAACTGCTTTATGTAAATATGTTTTGCAAATTATATTAGTTTTTAAAGTATTATTTGTTAAATGAATCATATTTGCTTAAAAGGGGAAACGCGTGATATAACTGTTTTATTAAATGTATTTTGCATAATTATTTTGTAAGTACCACCACGGAGGTCCCATGCCTTGGGGGACTTAAATAACCATTAGCCTTCTGCATTGTCACTTTAAATGACCCTCTGTTTATCATGGATTTATTGACCCTTTAATTTATGGTATAGAGCAAAGTGTTGTACGGAGCTAAGTGTTACACTATTGTGGGAGCCACCTCTTGAGTCCATACATCTATTCTATTCTATTATCTAGTATGGCGCAAAATACTATGCAGAGCTAAGTGCTACACTATTGGGGGGAGCCACCTTTAGAATTCGTACAAGCCACATCTTGAGTCCATACATCTGTTCTATTTTGTTTTGTACAATGGTTATGATGTATTATATGTCTGTTATTCAAATGATTTTTGTATTATATACTCTGTATTTTAATATTAAACTGAGTTATGTTTAGCCAAATAATTATCTATGGTGATTTTTATACCCTTTGTGCTCCCAGTATAATATTTCACACTCTACCACGCGCTTATAGTTGTTAATCACTTTTAGGTGACGTGTTAGGATCAGTGTGTGGGGTAGGCACAAGGCACTTTGTAGTCGTAGTTCAGCTTTGACAATGTAAATAAATAGAAACTCCAATGTATATGTTATAATTAAGATTTGGGTACCCTTTTTATTTTATTGTGCTGTGTTTTTAATGTGTTACGTTTGGTATTGACTTATGTTTTGTCCTGTCACGACGCCTAGCCTTTGGATACCGAGTTTGGGTCGTGACATTAATAGTTATAGAAGTAATAATATAAGTCATGATAATGATGGTAGTGGTAGTGGTGATAACAATGGCGATGGTGATAGCTGTGGTAGCAGAATTGTGGTAATGATAAGTCATTGTAGCTTTGTTGGCAGTGGTAAGGTGGTGTTGTGGTAGTTGTGGCAGTGTTAGTAGAGTGGTGATTCTCACGATGGTAGTGTGGTAGTAATATGATTTTAGTGAAGGTGGGGGTAAGAAAGTGGTTTTGGGGTCAAAGTCAATAACAGTGGTGGTAATATGGTAATGGTTATAGTGATGGTAATAACGACAACAATAGTAAGGTGGTGGTGGTAGTGGTAGCATGGACAATAGTAAGATAGTAATGGTGTGGTGGTTGTGGAAATGGTTAGAGTGGTTGTGGCGGTGGTAGTGGTGGTTGTAGTGGTGGTGACAATAAGGTGATTCTCATGGCATTGACGGTAGTAGTAATGGTGGTGATGGTAGAAGGGAATGGTAGTGGTAGCTAATTGATAATGTTTTATGGTGATTCTATGATGGAATGAAATGACTATTCATTAGATTGAAGGAAATAAATGCATTTTCACATTTTGTTGGAATAGCCATTCCATTTAAATAATTATTTCTACTTAAATATATCGTACCAAACAAGAGAAATAAAACACAAAACTATAATAGACATTTCATCATATGAAATGTGCTTTTAGGTCAAAGCATAGAGTGATTTCAATTACATTACTAGTTTATCTCTTTACACCATTCATCTCATTACACCATTAAAAAAAATGTGATTTTCATTACATCTATTATACTACCAAAACTAACACTAAACTAAAAACTCTTCAAAACATTTTTAGTTTTGTCTCTTATACTGATAGCTTTTGGTAATATAAATTTGAATTACTCTTGCGCCATGTTATTAGACAAACTAATATTTTCCAGCCATTTGTTGTCGTTCGATTAGATGATTTTACTTTACTTTAATAGGAAATTAGTTGGAGCCCGTTTGTGAAGTGCATATTTATTGATACATTGCTATACAAATTAGATTACTCCAACGTTGTGAATTGTCTTCATTGTTGTAACATTAAAAGCATCCATTCATTTCATTTTAATCAACATCTCTTTTAGTTGCATCATACTCTTTAACATACCAACTAACAAAGATGCTTCCTCCGTAGATAATCTACCAACAAATGAGTGTCCTTCAAGATGTTTAGTAGCAGGGTGATTGTATTTGCATTGTTGCAATGAATAGAAGCATAATCATTCCATATATATATATATATATATACACATGTAATGAAATTGGAAATGTACGGTAATGAGTAATCGAACAAATTAAAAATGTTCGGCCTTGGGTTACTAAAAATGTATTTTTTATTTAGCAGTGGTTATCGGACATATATTTTTTGTTTGACAATGTGATCTTGGACTATATTATTTTGTTCAATTTTGACACATTTAACAAAATTTGAAAAATTCTCTAAAAAACGAAACGAAAACCTACCAAACAAATAAATAAAAATTCACAATTTCACTTTTTTGATGGTTCTTTATTACCGTTTCTTCATCCATTGTCTTATTCTATGATCAAAACACAATGATTCTCATTTTTTGAAAAGAGATATGTAGCAGGGGAGAAAAACTAAGAAATGAAGAAGAACAACAAGGATTGAAGGAACAACTTTTAAAAAATGTTTGGCCTTGGGTATTGAAAATGTATCTTTTATTCGGCAGTGGTTATCGGACATATATTTTTTGTTCGGCAATGTAATCACGGACTGTTTGATTTTGTTTGATTTTGACACATCGAACAAAAGTCAAAAACTTCTCTAAAAAAATGAAACGAAAACCTACCAAATAAATAAAAAAACTCACAATTTCACTTTTTTGATAGTTTTTCATTATCGTTTCTTCATTCATTGTCTTATTTTATGATCAAAATTATCACTTTTTAAAAAGAGATATGTAGCAGGGAAGAAATTGAGAAATGAAGAAGAACAACAAAGATTAAAGAACAATGGATGTAAGCAAATAATAAAATATATTTAATTTTAGCTTTTTATCCTTAAATATAATTTCACGTAAAATAAGAAAAAAAAAAATTCCCATATAGAAGGTACAAAAAGATAAATTTTAGTAGAGTAAGTTAGAATTACTTCAAAGCATAGCCCCATTTAGGGGGTGTATTTGTCAAACTTTGACGCTAACAGATATTGAGGACACGAGTGCAAAACAAAAAACAAGGGATTCTTATGTTCCAAATTAGGGTTGGCTTGGAGTGTCCTAAAAAAGTGTATTTTTTATTTTTTTATGAAAAGATATACAGAAAAATAGAGAGGTGATGTGATGAAAAAAAGATAAAAAGATAAAAAGATAAAAAGATGAATTATATAGGTTATGCTAAACCAACCCTTAATTTAGTGTGTCTGGTTTTAATTTTTTGAAAATTAATTTTTTTTATTTTTAGTGAATATTTGTAAAATTTTAAGTATTTATTTGTTACTTTTTTTAGATCTACCTTATTTAGGTGTATCTAAAAAATAAAATATTTATAAAAAATCAATACATACATAAAAATACGAAAAATATATTAAATTATCGTATTTTTTAGGTCAAGTTTGGCATCTACTAAATAATACAAAAAGTCAAAAAGTCATTATCCTATTTAAGTCACATCATCTTATATAAATTGCATCACCTCTCTATCACATCACATCAAACACAACCCATATAAGTCAATAAGTCAAAAAGTGCATTTTTTTAGAACATCTAAAACCAACCCTAATATTTTTGAAATTTAGTAAATTTTTTAATTTTTTTTTACAAATATTATAATTTTTAAATATATTTATATTAATGCCTCATTTGAAAATATTTTATTTCAACAATTTTTTAATTTTTTACAAAAAGATGTATAAAAAAAAGTAGAGAGAGTGATATAATAATTTGTAGTAACTTTTTAACTAAAACGTACAAATAAACATGACCCAAGGTCTCGTTTGGCAAGTGATTTTTTTGCTAAAAAGTCAAAAAGCCAAAAAATCATTAAAAAAATTAAAAAGTCAACAATTTATACAAAAAAGTCAAAAATTTTATTTTTTCTTTATTTTTTACACATTTTTTCATAAAAAATCAAAAAATTATCTCAAATATATTATTTTTTTTATATCATATTTTAATTAAAAAGTTAAAAAATTATTAAAAAATTTGTTGTTAAACGAAACATAAGTGTAAATAAAAATTTTTTAAAAAATTATTTAAAATATTAAAAAAATTTAACAAAAATTTTAAAAACATACAAAAAAAACAAAATTTATTTTTTATTTTTTAAAAGTAAATTATGAACCAAGTGTCTTCCGAGAACAAGGGACGCGAGGCCACGACCAGAGAGAG
Organism: Camellia sinensis; assembly: GCF_004153795.1. Taxonomy (NCBI): domain Eukaryota; kingdom Viridiplantae; phylum Streptophyta; class Magnoliopsida; order Ericales; family Theaceae; genus Camellia; species Camellia sinensis. The sequence continues at coordinate 382,188 of NW_021025111.1, forward strand.
AGAGAGAGAGAGAGAGAGACGCTCGAAGAAAGAGAGAAGAGAGAGAAAGAGAGAGTGAGTCTCTCTCTCTCCTCGTCGGCTAGCGTGTCAAAAAAAACCCCACTCTCTTCTTCTTCTTTCTCCTCTACAGGCACGCCTTCCTGCAAACCCATGAATCAAGATTGCGGTGGTAACCCCTCGCTCTCTCTCTTGCTCTCTGCTCCGTACTAGTGTATCTGCTTCGGGCTATGAAATGCTATTTGTGTTTGATTTGTACTTGTTAGGATCGTCAATGCATCACAGTCTAGGGTTTTCTCGTTGTGTTCTGCTTCTAGGGTTTCTTTATTGCTACATTTTTATACGCTGATCTGAATCGTGAACTCTCTCTTTGTTTGTGTGTGTTTGTGGGTTAGGTTGTTGGTGAAGGTGTGTGGACTGGTTGAGTCCCGAGAATGCCTTTGTATAAGAGAAAACCTTTTGCTCTGGTCGAAAGGCCCAAGGATTTGGAGCCCCACGAGCTCGTTTTTCAAGTTCGGTTCACCAAAGAGATTTTTAGGGATTATGGGTATCCTTCTATTTCAGTTTCCTGAAAATTTGAATCTAATTGCATGTTTGCTTGAGTTTTGATCTCTCTCTCGCGAGAATTTGGTGGACTATTTCTTCAAATTGTTTTATGATTTTTTTTTTTTATAATTTCTGAAAGTAACCCATTTTTTAGGAACCATTTTTTTTTTTTTGAATTTTAAAAAAATGCTTTTTACAATGGTGTTTTTTTTTTTTTTATGTTTTTGAAATCATGTCAATGAAACTGAAAATGAAAATAAACAGAGCCAGACGGGACTTAATGTTTGCAGGATTTTGTTGTTGAATTATGAACTGTTAGTATTAGTAATCTCATCACATCACTTTGTATTGCAATTCTTAACTTGAGATGTTCTAGTGAATACTTGAATCGGATAAATCTATATCGCCAGAGAGTTTGGACATGTAAAGTTACTGCAAAGACTAACTTGACCTATGAAGAGGCATTGGTGTCGGAGAAACGGGCGACGGAAAAGGTTCAACAGTTCCCCAAAGAATTGGTGGCGCCTGTGCTGCGTGATGTCCAATTCAGTAAGAACTCCATTTCTGAACTTTGTGTCGTGTGTAAAATGTGCTTCAGTTTCATTTTGTATATATTATTATGGTATGCTATAGTTATGAAAAACAGGGAAAAAGGGAGTTTCCAATATTTCTATTTGCTATTTGCTATCTATTTTGATTTTGTTGTGCACATATGACATGAACTGAACGCGGGGCTGAGTTGCGGATATGTTTAAATGTTAATGGATTGGTTGTATTAAAGAGAGACTGTCATAAGCATATGGTAGCCTTCAGCTATATCCTTGAATGCAAAATAGAGATTCAGTCTTGCTAGTTTGATGAAAGGCGGTGACTTTTTCAAATATGCTGTCTTAAGAGGGTACCAAGGTGTCCATAAAAGGAGAATTTGTTGTTTACATATTTTCCCTTCAGACATTGATGTGTGCCACTTCTCTTTTTGTATTTGAGATTTCTGGTGGGGATTTCTTTGCAGCTTTTGTTTTGCTCTCTCTTTGTTTCTAGTTCTGAATTAGATCATCTGATTTTATTATGGCAAAAGATGATCAATTAGGAAATTGTTACATTATAGCATCTTCATGTCAGAGACAGAAAGGGGGGTTGATTAAAGTCATCTTATGAGAAACACAATACTAGGGGAGCAGGTACTAAAATTGGCACGAACGACGTGCTTATGAAAAATAATGTCGAAGCCATTTAGATTTTTGGGTGTAGAAGTATGCAACCTTTGTCTCACAGGTTAATTTGGAGTGCATGTGTATTGGTTTTAAGATTAAAGTGTTTGTATGGACCATGACCCACAAGAAACTTATTTGCTCTATTAATACTTTAATCTTTAGTTATTGTTTGCTTTCTTCAATATTGAGTTGCTGTTGCCTTGTAGTTGCAAGTACATCCAATTCAATCAATACAATCTTTTTTTTTGATGATTTTTTGTTTTGTCAGGCATGCTCACGTTAAAAGATCTTGTAAACAAAATTGCCACAAAGTTGCAGGAGAATGTGTCAGAGGGTACTGAGTTATATGGAAAGAGGAATAGTCGTGTATATCCTTGCAAAATAATAAAAGTTATAGTGGAAGAGGCTGACAAAACCCAATATGAGGTAGTGTGGCTTGACAACGATAAAAAAATAACTGGAAATGCTGTAGTGAATGGAGAAGATTTGGTACGGAAGAAACTGCCTTTTACTAGAGATGTTCTCAAGTCTTTTATTAGAGAATCAACATATCGAAGTGTCCCTTGGGTGCTCCATGATAAATTGGCAAGGAAGCATGGAATCTCAATTGATCCTCCTGAAGAGTTGAGAAGCAAATTTTCCTTCCAGGATGGACGTGTAGTCAACAATAGGAAGAGAAGTAGAAATGAGGAAGATAGACAGAATACGGGGGTAATTATCGTGGTTCACTATTTTTGTTTTGTTCTGGAAGTGTGTGCTCTTATTGGTTTTCTATATTTATCATATTCAGGAAAGAAATAAAGAAGAGCTCAGAAAATGTAAACGAAAGAAATTGGGGAAGGAAAAATCAGAAGGCTTGATCTCTGAGGAAAATACTGAGAAAGGTAAGCCCTTTTATTTTCTTAATCTTTTTCTTCTTATTTACTTATTTTGACGGGGTTGCAATGCTTTTCAATGTGGTGAGTATGTTTCAAGTCTAATAATTTTCATTTGATCTTGTAACTTCTTTCCTTATTTTGGAATTTGCAGAAGACCACCGAACGGACGAGCTCATTAAATATCCAATTGATGATCTATTAGTGCAACCTGCTGTGGATGATCCAGTTTTCACTGAACGCCCTTCTCTGTCAAGGGACTTCAATGTTCCCATGAATTGTGTGGGGGATCTTTTAATGGTTTGGGATTTCTGTTCTTCTTTTAGCAGCCTATTGCACTTGTGGCCGTTCTCCCTTGCAGATTTTGAAAATGCTCTGTGCCACAAAGACAGTAATCTGGTCCTTATTGTAGAAACTCATTCAGCTGTTCTCCGCATGCTTATAAAGGATAACAGGAACTATACTACGACTATAGAGAAGAAAAAAAGGAAGCCAAAGGTTAAACAATAAAACTAGATACTTAAAGTTCTTTTTTGCTGAAAAGTATATATGTTCTTGAAGTCAGACTTTCTTATCTTCTGTGGCATTTTGGTTTGTTTTTGCCTAGTTATGATATTCCCTGATTTTGATTTTTTGTTTTTTTAATTCAGATTACATTAGTCACTTGGACGGAGTATTTGTGTGATTTCTTAGAAATGGTTGATGTTGCTGAGCTATCCACTTACGTATCAACCATTAAGCGGGGTCATTATGGCCTTCTGGATGTTAATGCTAAATTAGGAATTCTACGAGAATTGGTTGCTCAAGCCCTTACTACAGATTTTGTTAGGGAGAAGTTGGATGAGTATATTGAACAGCAGCAAGTACTTGCAGCCAAGAGAAGGGAGGAAGCATTGGAGGAAGGAAGAAAAAAGAGAGAAGATAAAGAACGTCTGAAGGCAGAGTCTGATAGCAAGGAAATCACAAAAGGGCGTAATGTAGAGTCTGCAGGAAGCAGCTTAAATGCACTAGTGAATGGCAATCACAGTAGGGAGAATGGAGATATTGCAGATAAATGGTATGCGAATGCTCTATTTTCTTGAGAAAAACATACGTTGGAGAATATTTTTCAGTGAATATTCTTACCCCCATGAGTTGCATTGGTTTTTAGGCCTTTTTTTTTTAATTATTATTTAATTTTGTATATATTTTAAAAAGTTGACACTCCTACAAAATACAGGAAGCAAGTAGACACCGAGGAGAAAAGGTATGGGAAGCAACAGAAGATGGAAGCTAAAGCTCCAGTAGAAAATACAAAAGATTCAGCTAGGAAGGGAGCTCAAAAAATGACTACTGATGACAGAATGGGTGCAAAGCAAAAAAGGAGTAAAGAACAGAGGGTACTCTTTCTCTTTGTGTTTGTGTGCATGTTTGTGTGGGTAGGGCTGTGTTTATGTATTTATAGACATACATATATAGACATTTATATATGTGTGTGTGTGTGCATAGACTAGGTTGTATGTTCACAAAGATAGACACTTAATCCACCTTTATGAATGCACGTTTTCTATTCATCTGTATTAACACCATGTAAAACACAGAAAGAATATATTGAACGTGAGATGGAGAAAAGATTCATACGCACCAATAGCTTGGGGAAAGACAGATATTATAACAGGTATTGGTTTTTTAAACGTGATGGGAGAATATTTGTTGAGAGTTCAGACTCAGCAGAGTGGGGCTATTACAATACGAAGGAAGAGGTATTGATTCTGCATGTAATAAAAATTACCAAATTATTTGATGTCTTTGTAGTTTTGGTGATTCTTACCTCCCTTTCTTGACAGCTCGACGCCTTTATGGGCTCACTGAACCGAAAAGGTGAGCGAGAGAGGGCACTTAAGAAACAGCTGGACAAGTACTACGATAGAATATGGTGAGTTAATCTAGAACTTGTTCCCAAGAAAATTTTGAATTGCCTTTAGAATATTCTTATCAAGAATTCATATGCTTTAATTTCTTTTGTTTGTTTGCTTGTTGGGAAACAATCCTTTTTCGTTGATGTTGAGTGCAAGTATGTGCTGACACAAAGTATCCCTATTGTTGAAAGGCCGATTAGAAGAACGCTGATTTTTGTCCTTTCTATTTTTGAAGTTAGTTTTTTTCTTATTTTCTATTTCTTGGCTACAGCTGCTGTATCTTTTTAGTCACAGAACACTCCCCCACATGTATTAGTGTATAGACATTCACATATGATTAAATATGTAGTATAATCAATGATGAGTCACTCTTAGCTCCCCTAAGGAATTTGATGCCTACAAGGGATACCCTCTTGTTTGGGGGAAAAAAATGCACATACCTACTTCTTCATAGGTTTTGAAGAATAGCTTCTATGAACGTAGAGTCTCACATTGCTTGAGAGACATTTGAACTTGGGCTAATATAGCTCTGCCCTCCTCTGTAACGTGCTTTTGGCGTGTATGGGTGCACCAGATGACAAATCTGTGCAGGACCATGGTGGGTCCAAAGCAGACAATACTATGCAAATGGGTTTGGGGTATGCTATTCTGTTTAAATTTATTTATTTGAATTTCGCAATTCAAAAGGAAATGGACATATTTTTCCAATAAAATAATTTAAAACACGAGGGTAGCATGGTAACTTCATTTACTCTGATGATGCTGTTTTTGTTTTTATTTTTTATTATTTATTTTTTGGTGAAATGGTAGGAGTAATACCACTTGAAGATTATTCAACCCCCCCCCCCCCCCCCCAAAAAAAAAAAAAAACACTGTGAAAAAAATTTTAAATTTCAAAAAAAAACCCCCCCCCCCCCGGCAAAAAAAAAAAAAAATACCAGTTGAAGATAAGTTGAGAGAGAGCATGCTAAGATGGTTTGGTTATGTATAATGAAGACCTATAGATGTAACGGTAAGAAAGAGAGATGATCATCATAAATGAAAATGTTAGGAGAATGGGAAGACCTAAACTGATATGGGGTGTCGTAGGTAAAAAAGATATGAATCTATTTAATATAATTGAGCATGTAGCCCTTGACATTTTTTTTTTTGATAAGTAAGTCATATTGTAACCTAGAAAGGAAAGATATACAATGAAGTTTAATACACATCTTTTGTAGGGAGCAGAAAATTAAACAAAAACGAACTACTCTCATCAAAAGAAACAAAACTAAGCTTATAGAAGACAAAAACAACATTCACAGCAAAAAGAATTCAAAATTTCCCTCTAGCACTCTTCAAGTTATGAAGTTTCACTCTGAGTTTTCTTCTATTATTCTCCTTTGTAGTCTCTTCATTACTGGGGTTACTTGGAGATGGACTCACTCTAAAAAAAGATTTAGTGGGATACAAGGCTTAGTTTGGTTATCTGTTGTATTTTCTACTCCACATTATATGCAACACCTATTTGGGAGTCTATATCCTGTCGTTATCAAATTATCAGTAGTAAGAATGGTATCTAAATCAGTGGTCCAAACAGATAATGCCACCATTGTTGGCATACCGGATTGTTAAACAATTTTTTTAGGGAAATGGTTCCTCAACTCTTTACCATTCAAGGAATGATAGGATTTTACCAAGAATATCCCCTTACCATGCTTCCATCTCATCTAATTTGTCCCATTTATAAGAACAACGATATCATCTAAGAGCTTATTGCAACCCCAAGGGGTTGGTCTAGTGGTCAAGGTTTGGGATTTGAGGGTGTGCTCCCTTCATGATCTTAGGTTCAAAATCTCCTAGGTGCAAATAATTTCTTGGAGCCAATCCATTCAGGGCTTTGTCTTGTCTTTAATTGGCCCCCCACTAGTGGACGGTGGGATTGGTCCCCTGGGATAGCCAGTCCATTGGACTACATACCAAGTTATCAACAAAAAAGTAAAAATAAAAAAATTTAAGAGCTCAATGCCTTGATCCTCTAATCACATAGAGATCTAATAAAGAGAGGTTCCCATGATCCCAAAATCATGAAGGCCTTGTTTGGTTTGTATCTAGAGATATAATTTTTGAGAAAAAATCTCAAAAATTTGTTTGGTTGAAAATTTTTGAATTTTTTTTTTTCAAAATCACTTCTCTCTCTATTACACGTCAATCAATCATTTTTTTTTCTTCCCTCTCTTTCTCTCACATCCTGCACATCAATCAATCACTTTTTCTCCCACACCCATCTACTGAACTTCAAAAAAAATAAAATAAAATTAAATCATCCCAAACTCCAAAATTATTATCAAAACATACAACCAAATAAAATTTCAAATTTTGTGAACTCTTTCTAGAAAGTTATTTTTCAAAAATTGTTTGACAAATACAAACCAAACATGGCCAAAGTCTCTAGCAATCTGCAACCAAGGCATCCTTATTAGCGGTTGCTATAAAAGGTTTGGAAATGCTGCCAATAAAGGAGTACCCCTGCACCGCACATCATACAAAATTGGATTCTATAGCCGTTTCCTAGTTCAAACTGCATATTTACAAAATTTAACCAACCCATCTCGATTCCTTTCCACTAACCCTTCCCATATGGCTCTCGAACTTCACTTGATGTCCAACCCCTCTAATTCACTTCAAACTTGCTATTATTAATTGACCATTCCTCCGTTTTAGCATATCTACGTAACTTTTTACCCAGTAGGGCTTGATTAAAATGGAGAAAATGATGAATCCCCAAGCCAATATCTTCAATAGGAGTACATATTTTATCTCACCCTCAAAGTAAAATTTAAATTTCTTCCATAAGCCTCGCCACAAAAAAAAAAATTAGCTACATATTTTTTTCCAACCTTTCCTCAACTGAAGTAGGTATGGTAAAGAGAGACTTAAAGTAATTAGGAGAACTAGCTGAAGGACTGTTAATGAGAGTTTGTCTCCTTGAACATATATTGTCTTTTCCATCCCGCAAGGTTCTTTCCGAAACATTTAACAACTTCATCCCAAATTGTTGTGGCCTTGAAAGATGATTCAACAAGAAGCCCCAAGTACACGAATGGAAGATTTCCAACTTTGTAACGCAAAGAATTGACTGGATCTTGCACATTCCAAACCTCTCACTAGAATATGTTCTCTCTTCCTAATTTTGATTTGCACCCAGACGCTGTTTTGAAGTAGATCAGAACATATTGCAAATGCCTCAACTGCTCCACTTCTGCCTCACAAAACACTAAGGTATCACTTGCAAAAAAAAATAAAAAATGAGAATACACCACCGCTTACCTTCCTCTATCACTCACCTTAAAACCTTTTATCACTCTGCCTTGCATTGTTTGTTTGTTTGTTTGTTTGTTTTTTTTTTTTTAGGATCAACAACAAAATTTTATTGATTAATAAAAAAGAAGAAATGAGGATAAGGCATTCTCTACGTAAGAGAAGCAAAAAAAGAAAATACATAACCCAAACAAAGACTACATTACAAATCATACACTGACAACCAATCTCTAGCTTACAAAAACAATGGAATTCCCCTAAAAAGAGGATTCACCAAAGTCCAGAAAGAAGTTAAGTGGCAGACTTTATCCCACAAAAAATCCACATCTCGAGATTTATCTTCGAAAATCCGTACATTCCTTTCTAACCATAAAACCTAGAAAGTTGCAAAGATGGTGCAAAACCAAAGCACTTTGGCTTTCTTTGTGTAGAAATTTAATGTATAAAGAGAAATGATTGTATTATTGATTGATGTATATTATTGTGTTATTTATTACAAATGGTGAGAGGCTCCTTATATAAGAGATATAGTGGAGTAGGTGGTAGTAGGTGGTAGTGGTAGGTGTGTAGTAGGTGGAAGTAGGTGGTGGTAGGTGTAGTAGGTAGAGTAGGTGATGGTAGGTTTTAACAGCCCCCCGCAAACTCAAGGGGGATAGGAACTAACCAACTTGAGTTTGGAGAGAGTAACAAAACAAGAAAATAATCTGAAAAATAAAAAATGGATAGGAGACACTGTATGGTCGTGTCAGACCGTTGTAGAAGACTGTATGGTTATGGCAGACCGATGTAGAAGACACTGGCTCGTGTTGGACCGATGTAGAAGACAGTTTATGGGGTCATGTCGGACCGTTGTAGCAGACAATGTTGTGACAGTTTACGGAGTCTTGCTGGACCCTTGTAGAAACTAACCGGAATCAATGTCGGGACAGTTTACAGAGTCTTGTCAGACCCATAAAGGAGCTAGAGTCTTGTCGGACCCTTGGAAAAGTGGCACCCTCAAAAGGTGTGCCCAATTTTGTCAAAAGGCGTGCCATCAAAAGGCGTGCCCAATTCATCAAAAGGTGTGCCGGACATGATGGCGAGGCACGTGGGCGCCTTGGCTTGCGCGCCCGTTTGTCGTCTGTCGGTAAGAGGCTCGCGATGCGCGTGGCTGCCTCGGCTATAAGACAGAGGCTGAGGCTGAGGCAAAAAACCTGCGAGAGATATTCTGAGAGAGATTTCTGAGAGAGATTCTGTAACACTCTGTTTTCTGAGAGAGATACTGTGTAACACTCTGGTGCCTAGAAAATGGCTTCATCGTCTTCCCGCGGGCTGCTCACCCTCTTTCCCGACCTCAACGAGTCAACGAGAGAGAGAACTGGTGCGGTGGCACTGGAAACTCAACCAAGCGCCCCGGAGTTTGCTCCGTTGAACTTTCCGATGCGGTCGGTGGAGCAAAAAATGGCGGTGCAAACTGATATTGAGGCCAATCAGTATACTCTGAAGTCATGCGTGGAAACCATGACTGCGGTCACAAATTTGTCGCACCGGCTGCAGAGCAGGACAAATGAGGTGCAACAGTTAAACTCCCAGCTGGCTCTGCTCCAACGCATGTATAAGGATGCGCGAGCAGAGATAAGTGTGCTAAAGGCGGAAAATAAGGAGCTGAAGCGGAAGGCCACCGTTATGTTCCGATTTGGAAGGCCGCCATATGCTGCAGTGGAGGAGCAGGGAGTAGTGATCATGCCCAGTGGAGTGGGAAACACTGAGGCAACACCGGCAAGGGCCGCCCAGGACGGAGGCAAGAAGAAAAGACCGGCGGCAGAGTAGAGAAGAAAAAGGGTGGGTGTGTGAGTGATGTTTGTTTGTTTGTTTGTTTGTTTTTTTTTTTTTTTTTTTTTTTTGTGTGTGTGTGTAAAATTGTGACCGGGGTTGATCCCTGAGATGAATAAAATATGGGTTGTTGTGCAAACTCGAATGGGAATATTGCCAGTGGTGTGCCGTGTTGTATTGGAATATTTTTTTTTTTATTTATTTATTTATTATTTTTTATCAATCTTCCCGCCTATGCAAGACAAGTTGATTGAAAGTGGTGGGAAGAAAAAGTGAAAAGAAATGATGGGTGATAAAATAAAATATAAAATCAGTGGGTTGGTGGGTTGGTGGAAGAAAAGTTTAAAAATAAATGTGTGGAAATATTAAAATAAAGGTGGGTGTTTGGTGTTTGGAGCTTTAACAGCCTGTGGATGGTTTAGAGAAGAGAAACCCACCCAACTTCTCTCTCTCGGGTTGGTTCTCCACACACAACACACAGCAGTTCATACACACACACACCACCAACTTCATCTTCGGTAGAATGTCGCTGCCATGGGGCATTTAAGAGGTGGAAGGGATGAAGACAAGGGTTTGAAATTGGAGGGTTTGTGTTGTCCTTGTTCGTCGGATGTGATGAAGATTTGGAGGTCGGAGGCGTGGCGGAGCTCCTGCACATTTGTTATCCCAGCTGAACTCTGATACTGCCTGACTCCAACCTTGCTTCGGTAGAATGTCCCTGCCATGGGGCATTTAAGAGGTGGAAGGGATGAAGACAAGGGTTTGAAATTGGAGGGTTTGTGTTGTCCTTGTTCGTCGGATGTGATGAAGATTTGGAGGTCGGAGGCGTGGCGGAGCTCCTGCACATTTGTTATCCCAGTTGAACTCCGATACTGCCTGACTCCAACCTTGGTTGCTCGCGACATAGTTCAAGTAGCTGCTTTCTCCACTTGGCTTGTATAGCCATGCCGCAGCCCATAACAGCTCATCCTGATAGCCAGAGTAAGAGCAATAGAAAGGGCATGAACCCTGGTAAGACCCTCTATACTTGTCTGCAAACCCAAACAGCTGCATTCAATGTCATCAATGGGGGTTCACATGCTGGCAACAAATTGGCAATGCAGGAGTTTATGATTCTTCCTGTTGGGGCTTCTTTTTTCACAGAAGCCATGAAGATGGGTGTAGAAGTATATCATCACTTGAAGGCGGTGAGGTTTAGGCCGGAAAGCGACTTGGTTTGGCGGCGGCGGAGCTGTGGAGATGGAACTGGAGTAGGAGGAAGAGGAGGAGGAAACGCATTTTTCTGGGTTTCCCTCTCTCTCTCAGCAATGGATTTTAGAGAGAGAAGAAGAAGAGAGTGACTGAGAGAGTTCAGTATGCAGAGGGAAAGTGTGAATTGAAGCTTGAAGAAGAAGGGTTGTTCTTGTGATTGGAAAGAGTGGAACAAACTTGGTGGGTGTGTAGAGGTCCGGCGGGCGGCCAAGGCGAGCTGCCGCCCGCCGGTGAAGCAGGATTACTAGCTTCTTAACCTTGCTCTGATACCATGTAGAAATTTAATGTATAAAGAGAAATGATTGTATTATTGATTGATGTATATTATTGTGTTATTTATTACAAATGGTGAGGGGCTCCTTATATAGGAGATGTAGTGGAGTAGGTGGTAGTAGGTGGTAGTGGTAGGTGTGTAGTAGGTGGAAGTAGGTGGTCGTAGGTGTAGTAGGTGGAGTAGGTGATGGTAGGTTTTAACACTTTGATCCTCCCAAAACGCGAAAATCGATTAGAAGCATATGCGCAATAAAGAGAAATGATTGTATTATTGATTGATGTATATTATTGTGTTATTTATTACAAATGGTGAGGGGCTCCTTATATAGGAGATGTAGTGGAGTAGGTGGTAGTAGGTGGTAGTGGTAGGTGTGTAGTAGGTGGAAGTAGGTGGTGGTAGGTGTAGTAGGTGTAGTAGGTGATGGTAGGTTTTAACACTTTGATCCTCCCAAAACGCGAAAATCAATTAGAAGCATATGCGCACTATCTTTTGGGGCCACTCACATAATGTTCCTCAAAGGAAACAGTCTATGCCATAAATCCAAAGCAACTGGATAGTACAAAAATAAATGATCCAAGGATTCACCATCCTTACAACACATAATGCACCATTGAGGGTTTAGAGAACGATTAGGTCTCTATCATTTGTCAAAATGCCTCCTTGAACCAAAGATCACATGAACACCTTTACCTTAAGAGGGACACAAGCCTTCTAAATTCTTTTACAGAAAGAAAACTGAGAAACTTGAAGATTATCTATAATTTTGTCAAAAAAAGACATGCAAGAAGCGATACCCCAATGAATGAAGAGCCCAAATCCTCTTATCTTAAAGAGGAACCAAGGAGAAATGATCAAGTCTTGACAACAAAGATGTCAACTGTACAGTCTCCCTATCATTGAGATTCCTAGAGAAACTGAAATTCCAATAGATGGGAGCAAAAAATGAACAAGTCATAGAAGCAATAGAGCAATTATGAGATTGAGACACTCGATATAAATGTGGAAAATCAGAGGCAAAGGAGGAGGAGCCCATCCAAAGATCTGCCTAGAATTGAACAAGTTCCTCATTATCCACCCTCACAGAAAGATAATGAGAACAAAAAGGAGATAATGGATCATCCTATATTTGTGAAGTCCCACATTGTGGGTACAAAGGGTATGTGCTGAATAAGCACAAGGGTATCCTCACTTCACATGCTAGCTTTTGGGATTGAGTTCTACCTATAACCTATATAACATGATATTAGTTTGGGGGAGTTCTTGGGTTCAAGTCTCTTCATTTGCTTTCGGGGTTGGGTTCTTGTTTTCTTTTAGCTTCTCTCTCTCTGTCTCTTTGCATCTTCATGTGTAAGACAAGGTTGGATATGAGGGGAGGGTTTTGGATAGCTTGATATAAAATGTTGAGCCCATTTCCTAACAATTTGAGTTTTTGGAACAATTGGTGATCTGACAATCTCAACTTGTTAGAACAAGAGAAGAAGCCTGATGTGGAACCATTGATCAGGACAGATAATTTAACTGAACAAATGCACTAGCTGATCCCATTCATCCGTTACAATCCAAACCTCATTCTCCAACTTGAACAGACCAAATAAACCCCTATTGCCATGATCATATGTTTTTTCAATGTCCGCATCGCAAACCAGGCACCTCATCTCCATTGCAACTTTTCAAAGCCTCCAAGATTTCCTTCTGTGAACCTTCTTTCCAAAGTAAAAATAAAGTCATGTATATTGGATAAATTAAGCTTTCATCTTCCAAAATTAATACATAAATAGATATCAGTTAATAAATAAATCGAACTTTAAACTTTCATCTTACCAAAATAAATACATAAATAGATATCAGTTAATAAATAAATTGAACTTTGTATCAGCATAGGTAGGAGTTTGAGATTCAAATGTTGAAGTTCAAAAGTTTTTTGTTGTGGTGAGTTGCGTGGGTTTGGACTTGTAGGCCTCTTTAAAAAAATAGAGGAGGTATTACTATTATTTTGGGATCAAAAGAACTCATCCTATATCAAGCATGTGTTCAACCCTTGTGAGCATTATATGTCCCTTATCAAGACTCCAAAAGTTGGGCCCTGGGTATGTGTGTGCGTGTTTGGACATACGGAGTAGGGGTCCTTGTGATAAAAATTTGGTGAAGCTCTATTGAAAATGAGGGACCTGTGCACCAAACTTACTGGTGGATTTCTCCAAGTAGTGACCTTCTCTTCCGAAGGAGCAGATACACTTGGATTTCTCCAAGTAGTGACCACCTCTTCTGAAAGCTGGACGATACAAACTATTCTACTTTCTGGTATTATCTGCTGCTGTTAATCTAAATGAGAAATTTGAGTTTTTGGTTAATTAGTTGGTATTCAATGGTGAATCTTTGGATTTTGCAATTTGAAGCTAGACTTGTTCTAGGACTTGGTTTAAATGTGAGGTTCTGACACTAATGTAATTCTTTTTACTTGTGCTGCTGTCTCATGATGAATTTATTTAATTCATGCCACTCAAATGGATTTTTACAGCTTGAAATTGCACAAGAGATCGAAGGAGGTAGCTCGAGAGATTGCAATGGATGAGGCTGTTCTTCGGAGGTCAACTCGTGTTCGTGCCCCGCCTAGGGACAACCCTGCTGTTGCTTTCCTTAGGTACGTTAACAAGTGGAAGGAAGACTAAGACTAATTGCTCTTCATTATAATCTCAAAAGTGGTGTTTTATATTGGCTGCAATTTAACTATTACTGGGATATAGGAGAAAAGATTTTTTTTTTAATTATTTTGGAGCAATTGAAGAGCCTGTTCATTATTTCTTTAGTCGAATACCCGGGTGGATAGAGGGGCCATGGTGGGGTGGAGCCCAATTTTTTGGTTTTTTTCCCAGCCCCCCTAATGACAATCGTCGCGTGTAATTGTGATTGAGGCTCGAATTTTGTAAGTGACCTAGTTCGGCATTAGAAAAATAGACTGGCATATAGTTGCCGAATTTTGTTCCATATGCTATATTTTTTACATTTTCATATTATACAGATTTATTTGTTCAATTTGGATGCAAAGAGCACAGAAAAACAGATCCAATGTTTTGTAAGTTGCCAACATTTGTTTCTCGTGCTAGCAACTTCTCAGGCCAACCAAACCAAGTGGGTTTTTTGTTGCATGAGAAGAGCTGCCGGTTGGTGGATTTAATCCGGTCCTAACATCAAGATGGGACCTTTTAGTCTGGTGGTTTAAGCCGGCTACAAGATAATTTGGTTGGTCATTTTTTGGATAATTGTGTCGATCATATAGGTAAAGAATTAAATTGATTTAAGGGAGTGTCGGTGAGCGGTAGGGATGGCCACGGGATGGGTTTGCCATTCCCTGCCCCCGCCGACCAGACCCCGTTGTCGGGTGATCAAAATATAATCTATCCCTGTCCTACATAAGTGTCAGGGTGGGTAAAATCCGCCTCATTCAGGTGGATATGGACGGATCCTGTGAATTGGATTAAAATGGCTATCCTAGTGAGCGGTGTCTCGATCTCAAGTTTCCATGCATAAAGGACTCGGTTTAAAAGTTTTCCTTTGAGCATTTTCCTCTGAGCGAAGGTCAATGTATAAGAAAAATGCCCCTGTGAAATTATAAAAGTTTTTCTTCTAACTAGTCACCACAACCCTCAGGCAATACCTGCCTCTTTTGGTGACCTATTTCAAATCACACCATCATCACCTAGCAAACAATAAAAAAATTCTAAAGTTACCATTTTGTACGTAGTATAGTTATGCTTTGACAATAAAATTTTGCTATTTGAATTTAATTCAACATTTAAACAGTAAAGTTCTACCATCACCGGTATTAAATGAATAACGAGTACAATTTTACAAAAGCAGCCTATTTTTTTGGTGGAAAGTAATATGAGCAAAATCAAGGGAATACAATTATCAAATCAATTTTATTATATATATATAAACGTAGGTTTTGAACGGAACATATCATTGGAACGGGCCTTGTGTTGGGTCCATTGGGATAGACTGGATTTGTTGGATCCAGTTATGAAAAGCCCATTTTTACCCAAAATTGAAGTCAGAATTTGAGATTGTCCTGTAAGTGCTTATTCAATTTACCCAAAATTGAAGTCAGAATTTGAGATTGTCCTGTAAGTGCTTATTCAATTAATAATAATAATAATAATTTAATTAATTAATTATTTTTTGCTTTTATGACATTGGACTGCAGATTTGTATCTATCAATTAAGGAAGGATACTTAAAGCGGAGATGTTTCTTATGGTTGTAGAATTTCAAAAGCTGGAAATTTAATGTCTTCACAAGCATAATTTGAAAATTTAACAAAATTTGAAAAGTTTGAATAAGATAAAAATAAGTCAATATTTGCCACGGGAATTGCCACGTTTTCGTTTTATTTGGATTTTTAAAAAAAAAAATATTTGATTGATTTATTTATTTGATTTTTGTGTTCTTCAACATTAGATGAACTTGAAATTCAAAAAAATAATCAAATTTTAAAAAATCCCAATAAGAAAGCACTCTATTTAAAAATATATAATAAATCTTACAAATTTGATATAATTACACGGACATATTTTTTTAGTAAGGTTCAAGTTATTAAAATTAATGCCGATAATGTGTAGATACAAGGCTAAATAATGACAAAATATATATTTCATGTGAAAAAGATGATAAAGTTATTTTTTTAAATCATATAACTAACAAAATAATGATCAAAATGGGACAAAATGTTTTGTGAATTAAACTTTAAACGAACTAAGTATAATTATATCAAACTTGTAAAACTTGATTTATTTTCTCAAACTCTTAAGAAAAGTTGGTGCAATTTATAATATATAAATATAAAAAAGTATATATATTTTAATATTTCATGGTCAGTAGCTTCACTCGTTGAAAACACTAACCTAAATTTATATGTAGAGGGTCTTCCAAACTTGTGAGCTTACAATAACAAAAAAATGGGTTATGATTGGATCAAAGGTTAATTGTGGGATGTGATGTGAGAATTTGTGTCTTTCGGTTTGGGGTTGCACCAACCAAACTCCTTCCAGTGCAAATAATATATATATATATATATATAAATCTACTCACATTCCATAGATTCACTACTTGGTTTTAGAATCCAATAACTAATATTTCAATTTTATTTCATAATAAGGTTCAACATATCATTATTAAAAAATTAGACGTAAAATACAAGATGCGAAGAGGTGAAGCACACGCCTTGCGTAATGGTAGTGCTTGTCTCTTCATTATATCCAATTGGTTCAATTAGTATGTCCATCGAGCTCAAAATACATGAACGACATTTAAATAATTGGGCACTGAGATTAGAAATCTATTTATGAAATTATTGGATTAACAGGGTTAAGTTTAAATGTTTTTGAATTAAAATGATACTTATTTGTTCAAAGTTTAGCTATTTGTTGATCTATTCAAATGTCACTTATCTATTCAAAAGTTACTTATCTGTACATGTGTTACTTATTTGTTCAAATGTCTATACGTGCTATCTGTCTATTCACCTATCTGTTCAATGTCGCATATCTCACCACCACCAATCTCCACCACGACCAACTTTTCAACGTGTGTCTTTATCATAAAAAAAGATTAAACTTTGGACTAAATAACATATGATCCTATAGGAATAGCCTTTTTACCAATTAATCCAAAACAATTTACAGTTGAAATAAATAAATGAATAAATAAATAAAATAAAATGTGATTGAGATTAGATCATTACGAGTGGTGAGTCACTTATACTACCATGATCTCGAGAGGGATAGATGAGAGGGGCTAGGGTTCCGCAAATTGAAGAGGTGAGGTGGAGACATCGAGGTGGTGGTGAGTGAATAAGACAGTAGCATCGGCTTCTTCTTGAGTGAAGTTTTCTTTCGCCTCCTATGGATTATTAGAATTCATGCACGATAATTATCTAATATATATTAAATAGTTATTCACCATCGTATAGATTATTATATTAAATAGTTATTCACCATCGTATAGATTATTATTGTGATAATTTTATTCATAGTTTCCATTTAGAGGTGTAAAAAAAGATGAAATGCTAAGAATAAAGATATATTTAATATTATAAAAAAATATAATAAAATCAAATATAAATTTCAAATTTCAGCATCCTAAACAAAAATGACTCCTTCCTATAAATATATATGAGATCACAAAAACTTACAATAAATAAATTCAGTATACTTGGCGATAATAAAGATATTAATATAATAAAATCAAATATAAATTTTAAATTGTGAAAAAGGTGTAATGAATAAATGTACACGGTGTTTGATACCCCCACAAAAGAATATTTCTATGGCCATTACTGATATATTGACTTGTGTTTGAATTTTTTTTTTTTTTTTGAAAAAATTGTATCTGATAATAACATAAATAATTCAGATCAATTATAAAATTATGTTTTAAGAAATCTCTATCATTCCTACAGTATAAATAGAATGACCACAATAATAACCCATCCTATGGGTAATAAAAAAATAAAAGGGCAAAAAAGTAACTCCAACACCAACATGAAAAGTAGAGCTACCTACCAAATCCAGCACTAACTTAATTGCAACCACTCTCTCTCTCTCTCTCTCTCTCTCTCTCTCTCTCTCTCTTATTTATTTTTCTCACCAACTTGGTCAAACCACCACCCTCACCCCTCAACCCCACCACTCCCCTCCATTCTTTACTGAGGTCCCGAGTCAATTGCCCTCCTCCCCCCTTCTATTTAAATACTCTCCCCTCCTTTTTGTCCTCAATTCCTCTCTCTCTCTCTCTCTCTCTCTCATTCTTCCAAGTTCCATGGGCAGATCTCCTTGCTGTGAGAAAGAACACACAAACAAAGGAGCATGGACCAAAGAAGAAGATGAACGCCTCATCAACTACATCAAAGCTCATGGTGAAGGCTGCTGGAGATCTCTCCCCAAAGCTGCTGGTTTGCATAGATGTGGAAAGAGTTGTAGACTCCGATGGATAAACTACCTTCGACCTGATCTAAAGAGAGGAAACTTCACTCAAGAAGAAGATGAACTCATCATTCACCTCCATGGCTTGATTAGCTGGACACGTTTTCCCAGGCAGTCCTTCCTCGGCCGTGGTGTTCCGGCTGAGTCACTAGACGACCATCGACGAGCTCTGAGCTACGGCTTCCTCCTGGGCGTCGAAGGCGGCTCGTCAAGCCCAATCCCCCCCCCCTCTCTCTCTCTCTCTTAAATTATAGAGTTTTTATTTTTTTGTGAGAAAGTATTCGGGATTTTGTTCTGACTAATTTTCATATATATTGAGTAATTATCGAGCATAAAATGGAGTGTTTGATTTTATTTTTTTTATAATTTTATTTATTATAATAGGTTTGCATAGATGTGGAAAGAGTTGTAGACTCCGATGGATAAACTACCTTCGACCTGATCTAAAGAGAGGAAACTTCACTCAAGAAGAAGATGAACTCATCATTCACCTCCATGGCTTGATTGGAAATAAGTATTCCCCTCTCTCTGTCTCTCTCTCACTCGCTCCACATTTTTATTTTCTTAGATGTCATATGTTATGGTATTGAGAAAGAGTCTAGTCAGATGGAGTAATAGCAGTTCAAAGGGTTTTTTTTTTTAGACTCTAGATTATATATCAAGATGAGCTAAAAACTATGGTTGTGGGCTTGTGGTTCTCCGTTTTGCTAGGTCTGTTTAGACCCCTCCTGTCTCACTCCTTGTTAGTAGGAGATCCTTTGATCGCGATTATTAAGAATTGTTGTGGTTGGCCGTCTCTTATTCCGTTATTCAACAATTTTTTTTTTTGTTTTTTTTTGGTTCTTAAAATCAATTATTACTATTGCAGATGGTCCCTTATTGCAGCGCGAATGCCAGGAAGAACAGACAATGAGATCAAGAACTACTGGAACACTCACATCAAAAGGAAGCTCCTCATCCGTGGCATCGACCCCCAAACTCACCGCCCGCTCAACCACACACCTACAACCACCACCACCACCACCACAAATTACATCATCAACACCACCACCATCACCGCCACCGCCACGAAATCTCCACACCAACCATCACTTAATTCCATGCCATTGACAATACCACTCCTTGACAACCAGAATGGTTCAATTGACGACGCCAGCAGCAGCAGCAGCAGCAGTATGATTAATGAACAGCAACAAGAAGTAGTACACAAAGAACTCGACCTCGAGCTCTCTATAAGTCTCCCAAATCCACCTCATCATCATCATCATCATCATCACGCCTATTCTTCTTCTTCTTCTTTCACCATCGTCAATTCAAATGAATCGAAACACCAGAAACAACAACAACAACAACAACAACAACAACAACAACAACAGCTCGCTTATGAGCGGCTCTTCGGGGCATCATCATTGGCGATTACTAGATCATCTATCCATGAAAACAAAGTTGGTTTCAAAGAGTTCCCGGAGATATTACATGCCTTTGGACTTGTAACTCCTAGAAAATAATAGTTGGTTCTTTAATTAGGTCATGTTCAAGCTTTCTCACCCTCCCTCTTCTTCATACATGTATCTTGCTCTCTAGAAGTACTGAAATGAATCCAACTACTAACAAAATAGTTGTTAATTCAAGCACGGAAATCATATGTTATGGTATTGAGAAAGAGTCTAGTTACGGACACACCATTTTCTAACACATGTTCACAATAAGTGGGCGGAGTGAGCTCACTAGGTTGATAAGTTGTGCCACAAAAAATGATATAATTTTATTTCTTTTCATTAAAGAATACAATTTTTTTATAAGCAAGAAAACATACGCACAATTAGTCCCTTATTGAATGGGGTTTGAGAGGGGTAAATTTGCATCAAATGGTATCTCCTGGAAATAAAATGTTTATGTATTCGAGTGCTACAACTCTTAGAAGTTTAAGACTGTTTTCGAATTATGGATTAATGTTAAGAATAAAGAAAAGGGATGAGAAAAAGATAAGATGGTAATATAGTCAACATGGTTTTTTTGTCTTTAAATTGATGTCTCTCTATTTCAAGATTATTTGAATTATACATGCAGATTTTTGTATTTCAAAATTTTCACATGTTACAATATAGTTTGAATTATGCATTGTAATTTTTATACATTGATGGCATGTTTGATTGGGTGGATTAGAGCATGGGATTGAGATTATTAATTCGTGGGTCCAATTATCCTATGTTTGTTTTAATATTTTGGTTTAGGATTATTAATCCAATGAATAATTAATTCAATAAATTTGTAAGATTATTAGTAATGAGGTAGGGATGGGATTATTAATCCAATAGATATTAATCCAATTGGATAATGAATACCACACTAATTTAATAGGATTATTAATACTTCACTATTAGTCTTGTGAATCAAACATGACCTGAGATTCTTAACAAGAGGGACTACTTCAAATAGGAGAACAAAGAGATTTTTGAAGACAAAGAATCGTTAACCTAACAAGTTAATGGGTTGTAGTGCTTTCATAAATTCCAAACCAAGCTGCTCAATCCACTGAATTATGACCCAACTTGAGAGACCTCAATTATCTCTTGACACCACAAAACAAAATGGACAAAAGGAAACACTAATGTCAAAGCTAAAAACGTTACTTCCACGGCTCACCTAATCCATATTTTCAAAAGAGTATATAATAATATTTTGAACCACAACAACTTTCACTTTGGCCTTCTTCCTTAAATGCCAGACTTGCACTCAACACAACAAATCTTATTGACAAAGATATACAAATATACAAATATTCAAATCTCATAAATTATTTTTATTAATAGATGTGATAGTATTTTAGTATTACACATCACATCTCCTAGTAAAAATAATTTCAAATTTAGATGTCTATAGGGTTAATTTCACTTTTATAACCTAAATTATCACTATTGTTTTGTTTAGTTCCCATTCTATAAATTTATTTATTTAGGGGTCTTTTGAGAAGTCAAAAAAAGTCAAATTTTAGCTTTTTATTGATTTTGGATCACATCACTTCTCACATTTTTTATTCACAAAAAGAAAAAATAGACTAAAAAAATCTAAAAAATTAATTTTTTACCAACTTCTCAAAACACCACTTAGTTCCTAAAATTCATGTGGTCCAATATTATTGTTGATAGTGTACAAATCAATAATAATTGAAATTTGATTTGATGGGCAAAAAACTTATTTAAAAAAAATAAAATTGAACAACTTATAACCAAATTATTTAGGTAATCGGTTACTGATTATTCACATGAATTGTTCGCCTCATATATTTCAGTCATGTTTAAAATTTCAAAGTTTATCCTTGCATATGCCACATTTGCTAATTTATATGATATTTTTTTCTTAAATTTTTGAGTTATGAATCAATTAAAAATAATAATATTATACAATTTTTTTTTTCTTCTTATTTTCATGAGTTATCTCTATTATATCATTTAGGGTAAATTATACTAATACTCCCTGAAATTTCTATTTAATATAGATCACCCCTCACATTCGAAAAATTACATATTCCCCTCCCTAAAGTATGTAATCTAGTTACAAATTGCCTCCTAAATTGCTAATGTCATGTCCTAAATTTTTTTAAATGACTATCTCGCCATTTTTTTCTATCTTTCTTATTTCTATCATTATGATTACATTCTACAACTTTTCATCATTAAATTCTATCTGAACATATTCTTACTGAGTGATGATATACAAACATACATTTTTTATAAAATTTTCAAAAATACAATGATATAGCTTAATGATAACCTTTCACTTTAAAACAAAACATCCATATATAAATATGATTTATATTTTTAACAATATCACTATCACAATATTTTTATAATATTTTTTGTATAAATTTTTATATATGAATATAATTTTTCATTTTTATTTTCACCATTATATCTAGATTAAATACTAAATATACAATTTTTTTTTAAAAATCCATTGAATACAACGAAATAAGATAATATATGAAATTTTTGCATTTTTGTATTTTTTTTTTTGGTATTTGTTGGATTTAAATAATACAAAATATTATAGTTTTTAAGTATATCTAGATTAGGTGTATCTAAAAAATAAAAAAATTACTTAAAATATTTTTAAAAATTTATTAAAAATAAAAAACATGAAAAATAAAAATATTAAAATTTTTGTTTGAGTTAAACTAAAGAAAATGATTGTTATTTTCCTTGAAATTATATGAATAAAATATTTATATTATTTTATTATTTTATATGTATAAAGATTAAGGGATAAATATGTCATTTTAATTTGACAGGGGAGTAAGTGTAACTTTTCAAATGTGAGGAGGGATAAATGTAATTTTTTAAATATGAAGAGGAGATTTGTATTAAGAAGTCTAAAGGGATATTTGTGTAATTTATTCTATCATTTTAAATGCATTTTATTTCATATTTCAAAATATTTTAAAAAAAGTATTTATAAAGTGTATTAATTAATTTACGATAGAGGAGAGAGCACAAGTGCATGAGAGTTGGTACTGGTAGGTGGGAGATGACGTCATGGAGCCAACTATCAGCTGGCCTACTCCATAAATTGCTTTATAAATTTATGGTTCTGAAAGCGATGGGCTCTCTATCTCTCTCTCTCACATATGTAACAAATTGATTGATAAATTTAATTTAATTTATGAAAAATATCATAATAATGTAGCAACAAAGTAAGATTTATATAATTAAATGTATAATAAATCAAAATTTGATACATATTATGTTAGAGTCAAATTAAGGGAGCTTTCTTAAAATTCATAAATATTTTTCTACTTATTCGAATTCTGTTAATGACAGTTCTAAACACTATCAATAAAAACATAATGTCAAAATATTTATAATATCAATACACTTTTTATATTTTTTTTATACATTTTTAACATTAACATTAGCTCTAAGAATTATTTTTAATATTTTTCAATTTAAATTAATGAATGATTTGTTTTTTTTAGAACTTCTAGAAGGCCGGACAAGTAGACAAATCAAAACTCCTTCCTCCCCACCTAACTTATTTGTTTCATCTCCTATCATCTTAACGACTTTATGAGAGAGAAAACCCCCCCAAACAAAGTTGATGGGTTTTCTTTGGTCATTTGAAAGTGACCTAATATTGCACCAAAACAAGTGACCTAATGTTAACTCATTATAATAATTGAAGCCTCCCATCAATAGCCACCCTAGAATATTTTATGAAAATAATTTTTGGATCTTTGTTTAAGAATGTATTGATTGAGTAAAAATTTTTAGGTTAAATTTTATTTTGCACCTACTTTACTTTACACCCAATTTTATTTTACTTCCTAACTTTTTCAATTATCTAAGTCAACTTCTTAGATTTTGAATTGAATTACAATTGAGTCTAATCTTATAATGTTATAGTGAAAATTGATGGAAGGATTAAATTGAAAAACTTAAAATGAAATTTTAATAAAAAAATATATATATATTAAAGACTAAAACGAAATTATTGTAAAAGTACATGGGAACTAAGTACAATTACTATTATCATGTGATTATTTTCTTTTAGTTTTCGAAACAGTTCTACAGAAATGGGCCTAGTCACAACCTCATTCTAATTTTAGGAAGTTTATTAGAATCATTAAAAGGTAGAGAGGTAAAATGACATTTATCCAAAATTTTAGTAGGAAAGCTTTTAAATGCCCTCTAATTTTATTATTTTTTTGGATCCCTACCATTTAATTGTAAAGGTTCTATGCACGTCACATATAATACCAAAACTAACCTCCATCTTTTTAAAAGAGTTGTGCTGCATGCCTTGAATATAGAGGCGCGAATTTGCCTTGAATTTGTTTAATTGGTCGTTCGAATGACAGTTTATCCCCGGTGAATGGAGCAAACTAGTCCAAGCTCCTCAAGCCCAAGCCCAAATGATCGAGCCCACCGGATACCCTGCAAACAAGTTCAACGGGGAACGGGGTAGTCCCCCAGTGAACCCTCCGACGATCAAGTTAGGAAGAGAAGTAGAGTATATAGGAGGAGATTAGAGATAGAAAACTTAACATTTTTCTTGTCTACAACGTTCGCTTATATCATTTGGCAATCATTTCGTTGTCCCTTCCGAACTGCTCTCCTTGCCGAAAGCCTATGCTGTAGCTTACCTTGCTCAGGGTAAGGGGGTCTTGTTTTGGCGGAGAGGTGTTGTCGTAATAAATGCTGTGATGGGCTGCATTAATGGTGATGTGCAGTGGCAATAACTTTGCAGATCTTTGTCTGCTGATGTGGTTCGTCATTCTCCTGCCGTGTGTCTGAATGTCATTGGCTCTTCATGCCATGTTGGACTCTAGCTGTCCTGGACCTCGTCAGCTGGGTTATGCACTGGGCTTCAAGTGATGGGCCATAGGTGATTCATGGCCTTTATGGGCTTATACATGTCAGTAGTCCCCCATTCCCGAGTGCAGCTTCAGTCCAACGAAGGGAATATTAGTGACATAGATGAGTGTGTTAGGGATTGGCAGGATGGAGGTTGACCGGAAGGGTGATCGAGGGGGGGACCGACCGCTATCGTTGGCCGAGCGGGAGGGCCGACCACAAGGAGGGCCGATCGCGGTGTTGGCCGAGTGGGAGGGGCGACCGCCGCATTTGGCTGAGCGGGAGGGCTGACCATGAGGAGGGCCGACCGCGGTGTTGGCCGAGTGGGAGGGCTGACCACGAGGAGGGCCGACCGCGATGTGGGCCGACTGGGAGGGCCGATCACGAGGAGGGCCGACCGTGAAGGGTAAGGTGGAGGGGCGTGGGGCTCGAGACGCAGTAGGTCATGTGGTGAGTTGAAGTGGAAAAGACAAGGTAAGGGGAGGGGAAGTGGATCGTGGACGTTGTAGACGTCCCCGAACGCCCCAGGAGGGTGAGTCCCATTCTGTTCATTTGGGGTCACTACAGCTCGAACTCTCAAATCGTCACGGTTCTAAATCTGAACCAAAGAGTCCAAATCCGGCAAATCGTTTTGAGAAAACAGATTTTGAAAGAAGTGCCAAACATGGACTGCTTTGCCAGATACAGAGTCGCCACCTAAATATTTTATTTTGGGGAAATTTAGGAAACCCTGACTCGTTGCCTAAGGCCACGTGTCCGTCATCACCAAAGTTGCCTCAGCTCGGAAACTTGGGTACGATTGGGGAAGGTCACTTCGTGAGCACCCCCGCTCGCCCGATCAAAGATCGGTTTCTACTAACCATGATATCAGGTTTTGAAAACATTGTGTGTTCTTATTCCGATTTTTTAGCCTAGGTTTACTATGTGATGCGCACAGCATACAAGTATAGACTGGATCGCCTGAATTGGAACAAAACATTTCATGTTTATTTGTTTGAAAATGGTTTGGTGGTGCTACCCGCAAGTAGGCTAAGACGTGGTTTTGCCACCCTCAGGTGGGCTTAGAAAACATGATTTTGACACTATCTAGTGGGCTTAAAACACACATTTGATGAATTGTTCCAATCCAAATAACCCAACCTTCACCCACAGGCATTCAGGCAGTCATATTATAAGCACATAGCCTCATGGTAAGCATGCTATCATGGCAGTCACTCACACGCATGCAAGGATGCTAAAGCTTAAAACTTACCGAGTACTCCAAGCCAAAACAGAAGCTAGGTTAGAAATCCATGCATGATCCTAAATATGCTGAAATGCCTAATGCAACACATGCAAGAATGCAACTATAGCAGGCTCGGTTATTCTAAACATGGCATATGAGGTGCAACAGCTAACAAGTATTCAATCCTGGAATCGAAATACAAATGCAGTTAGTATGATGCGCCAAGTCTGGTGCATGCAAAACAGATGAATGATGCAAACATGTTGTCATACTGTATGCTAATTGAAACATGCCCTAATCTAACCATTATAAGCGGGTAAATAAAAGGGAGAAAGACGTGGGGTTGGAAGACATACATCACACACACGCACACTTATTACAGTTGTGCCCTCGCGCAGAGGGTCCGAAAGAATAATACAATCCCAAATGAATATTACAGTCCAAATAATTACAAAATCCTAATTAATTAACAAATTTAACTAAGAAAGCTGTAAACTAGCATGCAAGCTAGGGACTGCCTCGACTCTGCTTCGGAGAATGAATGATGCATGTCCGGGTTGCTTTGGCGCAGAAATCCACTGCGATGCCCCAATTAGCCTCTGTTTGCGATTGATGCCGCAATGCTGTGCAAGGCCTTTGAAAGGCTACTGATTCTTGATTTGCTGCAACAAAGAGCACGAAAAGGGCATGGCAATGTATTTTCACAAATGTATGCATGCCTCGATCCTCGTGCCACCAATCACGCATCTCGATGCATGATGGCCGAGGAATCGATTTGCACGACTTAATATAAAATGAATGCACATATGAACACAACAAAACCTAAACTCCATCATGGGTGATCCGGAGTGTCGGTGATTGGGAATTGAGACACGTTCCGTCACTCGAAGTACGAAACGTCTTTCGTTTCCCGTGCTCGAGCTAACTCTTATCCCAAGCACAATGCAATATGCATGACATGCATGAATGCAACTAATATACAACCTAGCATGCACAATGCTATGAAACGACATACACGATGCACGAGGTAACATGGCATACACAATGCGCTAACATACAACCTAGCATACGCAATGCTATGAAATGAGATGGCATACACAATGCAAAATGGACTTACACCAACATGAGTGGACCTCAGCCACACTCACATAAGAGGCCATAAGATGAAAATGTGAAACTCTAAATACGTGCACACATGCACGCAAACCGAGGACCGAACCTAAGGCACGAAATGCCACTCTAACAAGACATGGCAAGGCATGAAATATGAAATACAAGCATGCAAATTTCAGCGCAGAAATACGATGCAAAACAGCCCCGAATCATGGAAACATGGCACCCGATGCATGAAATAAGACCCGAAATGCAAAACTAGGCATACGCAATGACCTATAGCTATACAAAGCATAAATTATTTGATCATGAAGCATGAAGACAGATTCAAGGCAGTCCCAAAACAAGCATATTTACAGTTTTAAGCAAGGTCAAATAGTGAACACAAATGGGGCTAAACTAGCATGCAAAAATGGCCCCGAAAGAGAGATAATGAAGCAAGTGGCAGCTGCTGTCCCTAAACAGAGAAGGGCCCTTCTACAATGTTTAAGAGGGGCCCAAAATATGGTATTCTACAGTTGGTGGCCGAGCCAAAAACAGTACACAAGCATGCTCAAAATACTATACAAAATAAGGCCTAAAAAGAGGTCTAAACACAAAGTGTAAAAAGGATGCCCCAAACAGCAAAAGACCCTTAATAAAACATGAAGAGGGGGTCAAAATAAGGCCATTTTCAGTTTGGACCAAAGTCCAGAAACACAACCACAAGGGGCTAACAAATCATGCAAAAATGAGGCCAAAAGAGGGATAAAGAGGCAAGTGCCAAAATGAGGCCTCAAACAGTGATGAGCCCTTCAACAATGTTGAAGAAGGGCTCAAAATAAGCTACTTCACAGTTTATCTCAGAGACCATAAATGCTTAAAAACAGGGCTAACATATCATGCAAGAATAGGCCCTAAAAGAGAGATAAAGAACAAAGGGGGAGAAGAAGACTTCAAACAGCAAAAAGTTATTAATCAAACATGAAGATGACCTCAAAATATGATCTTTTTCAGTTTGGATCGAAGTCCAAAAATACTTGCAAGTAAAGCTAAACAATCATGCAAAAATATGCAAGTTTAAGGGAAATAGGGACTCACCCTTGAAGAACAACTTTCCAGCAGCTTTTAGTCACAAAATCTGAGCTTTCAACCTCTTCAAATGTCCTTCAAGGTACTGAAATGAGTAATGGAGGTGATAGGCTAGGGGTTGTAGGGTAAATAGTGCAAGAAGCTTAGGGTTTTAGAGCATGGATGAGAGAGAGAGAGGGGATTGTATGTAAAAAGCTCTAAACAAAATTTTCTAACCCTCAAACACAGCTGGGAGCTGCTGGTTTTATAAGCAAAAGCGGTGGAAAAGAGGGGAGGAAAATGGGGGGGAAATTGAAATTGAAATTGAAATTTCCCCCCAAAAAGGCCAAAAAGTGGGATATAAAGGCAAGTGGTAGCTACTGGACCCAAATGGCTGAGAGCCCTTCAACAAAGTTGAAGAGGGGCTCAAAAAAAGACACTTTGTAGTTTATGACCAAATCCGAAACAGCTCACAAGTAAGCCTAAAATACCGTGCAAAAAAAGGCCTAAAAGAGGGGTAAAGAAGCAAGTGGCAGTAGGAGATCTCAAATAGCAAAAGGTCCTTAATCAAACATGAAAAGGACCTCAAAATATGACTATCTCAAGTTCGGTTCGGAGCCCAAAAATGCAGAATGAAGGTTCGGGAGCCAAAACACGCAGTTTGGGGCCCCGAAAGTGGGCTGTTAGGCACCGGAAGTGGTGTCCGACCACGAAGTTGTTCTCTTGGACCACAGTGTCCCTCAAAAGGGAGTACATAATGCATGCCAAAAACTGGAGCAAACGGAGGTGGTTAAGCAGTCCCGAACCGAGGCACACGGCCAACGGCTTCGAAAAATCGAAAACCGGGCTCCAACGGGCAAAACGGACTACGACCACGAAACGTAACCTACGGCCACTGAGAGATGATCTATGAGACCTTTCCCTCCCTTTGGGAAGAGAAAACAGAGAAAACGGAGCCTGGTTCGCAAACCGAGGCAAAGCACAAAAGAGTCCGGAAGTCCGGAGGCAAGGCTTGCAGCCGAGACTCTGAAACTTCTGAACGAGCACAATATGCAATATCACCGAGCGCTCAACTGGTGACGTCTGAGTCTCAAGGTCGGTCAAAAATGGGGTGTCCACAGACGTACACGTGGCAACATCCCGTAGGGGGGAGATTAGGCGTTGGATCAGAAATGAAACGGTAAGTCATTATGGGTGTTGAGGAGACAGTTTTGACGGATGATTTTGAAATGTTTTCAAACTGGCGGAAATTAATTGGGATCCTTGGAATACGGGCAAACTGTGGGCTTTTGGCATTATTCGATTTACCTACCTATTTACGAAAAATCAAAATATTCCAAGCGTGAATTCCTTTGTTGCTCACAATACACCTCTACGACCCCACGGTTCCACCATGATAGCAGTTCCAAAACCAATCAGCCAGGCGGAACCAGATCATTGGCATACGAAGGCTGACAAATCCATGATTACTGGGGTGGAGTTAGAGGCTATCCGCAAAAAATACCAGATCCTTGAGGAGGTGGAGCTATTGCTGCCGACATCAACGGAAAGGCCGTCTGACGCCAGGCCAGGAGAGTTTTCTCTCTATGAGAAAGCTCTGAAAGGTGGACTGAGGTTACCACTGCTGCAAGTGGTGGTGGATGTGCTCAACCGTCTGGAGGTAGCACCGAGGCAACTAAGGCCCAACGCATGGAAGATCCTGTTGGCCTGCGCAAGTGCGTGGCCGAAAGCGAATGGAGGGGAGGCCATGACAGTAAACGAATTCTTTGCGTGTTATAAGGCCTCGGGACAGCAGGAGACGTGGGTTACTCTGTAGGCATCAGTGGGGAGAGGGTTGGTGGCGGGGCTACCGTCATCGATCAAGGGATGACGACCACGATGGTTCTACGTGTCTTCCAATAGGGGGCTTGGAGTGCGCACCGTTTGGAAAGTACCTATCAGGTCAGTGGAGTAGAAACAGGGGGCAGCTGCGGAGGGGAGGGTGAAGAGGGTGAAGGAGTGGAGGGAGAGAGAAAAGACCAAATGGGACGAGCTCGTTCAGCCGTTGGCATTGTTTGAGGCGGGGTTGGGGCCAAAGCCAAGTAGTGGGGACCTCGACCGAGCGGAGTTGGAGGCGAGGAGAAGGGCTCAGAAGGTGGAGGATCAGGCCATTCTTGTTAAAGCCCAATAATTCAAAGAGTCCCAGGCCGACTGACCACCAAAACCGGTTGCGAGGGAGAGGATTCGACCTCGCCCCAAACCCTTGGGAGAGAAAAACTTAGACGATTTTGTGCCGCGGCCGCCCCCAACAGACCCTTTGAAGGAGAGGTCCTTGAAGGAGATGGAGGCATTGGGCGTGGGGAAGAAGAAGAAGAGAGTGAGTCGGAGTGAGGAAGTGCCTACCCAAAAGAGGAAGAGGGAGACGAGTGTGAAGGAAACTAGTGCTGCCAAGGGGGCTGAGGGGGGAGAAGTGGAGGGGGGCCCAGGAAGGGTAGGTGGCCCAAAAGTGGTGGATGCTGCCTCAGAAGGCATGGAGGTGGTGCCAGTGGTGGCGGCGATCGGCGCAGGGGTCGCAAAGGTCGTCCCCGAAAGGCAAGTGGAGGATGAGGCAGCTGGCCTTGGGCCGAGGAGGGAGGAATAGCCCCAGGGGGTCTTGCACCTCAAGAAGGGGGAGTTAGTCTGACCACGGCGATTTACCATGCTCGTGCAGTGACGGGGCGGTTGGAGGGAGAAGAAGGCCCAGCCAGGGCAGGGGCAGACCGCCTGGTAGGGATTGTAGAAGAGGCAGCCTTGTGCTCGGGCTCTAGATTCAACGAGGTTGAACTGCTAAGGGGGTTATACTCTGCTCAAATAGAGGTAACCACTTTAACAGGGGCCCTGCTGAAGAAGGCGGGGGCTGCCAAACTCAAGGCAGATGAGGCCAAGGCTCAGCTTGCAAAGTTAAAGAAGAAGAGTGCAGGTTGGGAGAGTGCCCACACTGAGCTGCAATCGGTTAAGGCGGAGCTGGAGGACACACGCCGCCAGGTTGTGTCACTCGAGTTCCAACTTTTTGGCGAGCAGAAAAAGTTAGAGGAGGCCCAAAGAGCCTGCGCTGTCGCGGTCGAGCGACATGAAGAGGCTATGAGCAGTAATGAAGAGCTGGTCAGGCAAAAAGATGAGGCAGATGGCAAAGTGGGCGATCTCCAGAGGGAACTGGTGGGCGAGCGCGCCAAGACGGTGAAGGAGAAAGGGAGGCTTCAAAGGGAGTTGGAAGCAGAGAAAGTGCAGGTGACGGTGGAGAAGGAGAGCCTGAAGAAGGAATTGGAGGCGGAAAGGGCAAAGGTTGCGTCAGAAAGGGTGGCCCTGCAGAAAGAGCTGGACGAAAAGAAGGCAAAGGCAGCCTCTAAAAGGGCAGCTTATCCCGATCTGTGCGTCGCAGCAGTGGAGCAATTCAAAGGGTCTGCCGAATTTCAGACGGCGGCTGATGCCGCGGTTGCGAGTAGCCTGGCTGGGCAAGAATCTGGGGGGGTGGGCCCATCGAGGACGACCGCTGGAGGCAGAACTGAAGCAGAAGTTATTGAGAGCTTCCAGCAGTCAGACTTTTATAAGCATGAAATGGCTGAGTACTGGGACAGTGGTTGGAAGATGTTTGAACGTAGAGCTAAAGAGTTGTTCCCAAACTTAGACCTTAGTAGTGTAACGATTGGCGAAGACGATGTGGCCCAAACCCCCCTGGATGAGGGCATTGAAGAAGAAGACCTCCTCTCCAGTGAGGAGGAGTAACTGAGGAGGAAGGAGAAAGAGATACTTTGTTGTTTTTTTTTTTTTTTTTGAATTGCTGTAATGAACTTTTTGTACATGAATTGCTAATGAATAAAATTTCAGTTGTGCTTGTCATTTGTCATTTGTCATTTGTCATTTGATTGTTTCTGCTTGTGGATTTGAGATGAATGAGGCGTGGGCGAAGTGTGTGTAGAACTCCTTGTTAATAAGAGTGAAATTTAAGCCTGTAATAAAGACTCAATGCAGAGTAAAGTTAAGAACTCCACAATGCAGAGTGAGATTTAAAATGATAAGCCTGTGAAATTTAAAATGTAATAAAATGATAAGCCTGTGAAATTTAAAATGTAATAAAATGGTAAGCCTGTGAAATTTAAAATGTAATAAAATGATAAGAACGTCTTTGGAATTTGACTAAGCAAAGAGTGGTGTGAAGACTTGGACCTGGAATTGTGACTAAGTGTGTCTATTAATTCCACAAGTATGAAGTTTTGCATGGGTGGTTTTGACCGAGCCCTATATGTTAGGTCTGGCCGAGTGCTTCACGCTCAGTCCGGATGGGGCTTTTAGCGCTCGGTCTGGCTGAGGGTGTTAACGGTCGGACTACCCAAGGCGGCTCATGCTCAGTCTGGCTGAGGCATTTAGTGCTCAGTCTGGCTGAGGCTTTTAGTGCTCAGTCTGGCTGAGGCTTGTAGCGCTCAGTCTGGCTGAGGCTTTAAGTGCTCAGTCTGGCTGAGGCTTTAAGTGCTCAGTCTGGCTGAGGCCTGTAGTGCTCAGTCTGGGTGAGGCTTGTAGCGCTCAGTCTGGGTGAGGCTTTAAGTGCTCAATTTGGGTGAGGCTTTAAGTGCTCAGTTTGGGTGAGGCTTTAAGTGCTTAGTCTGGGTGAGGCTTTTAGTGCTCAGTCTGGCTGAGGCTTGTAGTGCTCAGTCTGGCTGAGGCTTTTAGTGCTCAGTCTGGCTGAAGCTTGTAGTGCTCAGTCTGGCTGAGGCTTTTAGTGCTCAGTCTGGCTGAAGCTTGTAGTGCTCAGTCTGGCTGAGGCTTTTAGTGCTCAGTCTGGCTGAAGCTTGTAGTGCTCAGTCTGGCTGAGGCTTTTAGTGCTCAGTCTGGCTGAAGCTTGTAGTGCTCAGTCTGAAAAGAAAATACAATAACTGAGCAATACAAAAATAGGAGCTTATTGAAAGTAACGTTTAAGGTGTTCGGCGTTCCATGGGTGGGGGAGGTCTCGACCTTCCATGTCTTGAAGTTGGTAGGTGCCCGGACGTGGTCGGGCTTTCACAACGTAAGGTTCCTCCAATTTGGCTGCCAGTTTACCCTAAGTCGGATTTTTTGTGGCAAGAGTTGCTTCTCTCAAGACAAGATCCCCTACAGCGAACTCCCTCGGTCGGACCTTGCGGTTGTAGTGTGTTCTCATTTTCTGTTGGTATGAGGCTAGTCGGACAACGGTGGTCTCTCTGAGTTCTTCAATTAGGTCGAGGTCAGCCCGACAGAGTTCTTTGGTTAGTGCTGGATCCGGATGTGAAACCTTATGAGTAGGCAAACCGACTTCTACTAGGATAACCGCCTCAGCGCCGTATGTTAAGCGGAAAGGGGTTTCCCCAGTAGGAGTTCGAGCTGTAGTTCGATAAGCCCAGAGTACATTCGGTAGCTCCTCAACCCAAAGTCCCTTAACAGCTTCTAGCTTAGTTTTGATGATCTTCAGGAGAGAGCAGTTGGTGACCTCAACTTGGCCATTGGCCTGGGGATGGAGAGGGGATGAGAAACAAGGTTGAATCTGGAGGTCGGCACAGAACTTCCTGTACTTGGCGTTGTCAAATTGTTTACCGTTGTCGGAGATGATGGCCTAAGGAATGCCAAACCTGCAAACGATCGACTGCCAGATGAACTTGGTTGTGTTCCGCTCGGTGATGGTGGCAAGGGGTTCTGCCTCTACCCACTTGGTTAAGTAATCAATGGCGACGATCGCGAACTTGGTCTGGCCTCGACCAGTAGGGAGTGGACCGACCAAGTCGATCCCCCATTTGGCGAATAGATAAGGGCTGCAAAGTGTGATCAACTCTGTGGGGGGTGCATGGGAGATGTTGGCAAAACGTTGACACTTATCATATTTGAGCACGAAATCGGTCGCATCACGATTAAGAGTGGGCCAGAAATAACCAGTACGGAGTATCTTGTGGGCCAGGGACTTGCCGCCCAAGTGATTGCCGCAGATCTCCTCATGAATTTCTTGCATCACATAAGTTGCTTGAGTCGGATTGAGGCACTACAGATAGGGGCGTGAGAAACCACGTTTGTACAAGATGCCGTCGACAAGGATGTAATTGAACGATCGTGCCCTGACTTTGGCGGCTTGCTGGTGGTCATCTGGAAGTTCCCCGCTGTCAGAAATCGAAAGATGTCCGACGCCCAAGGGATGGGCTCATTTTAGAGGAATTGTACTTCATGCTGGTCGGGGGAAATGGCGGGGTGGGATAAGTATTCGAGGTGGACACCACTGCTGAGGGCAGACTGGTCTGCGGAAGCCAACTGGGCCATCGTATCTGCCTTAGAGTTCTCCGCTCGAGGAATGTACTTGATATGGAAAGTATTGAAGAGGCGAACAAGGGGAAGTGCAAGATCCCTGTAAGTCCACATTGTGCCCTCCTTGGCGTCGAATTCGCCCGTGATCTGTCCGATGATGAGCTGAGAGTCGCTGAGCACTCGGATGTGGCTGACACCAATGTCCCTGGCTAAGCGAAGGCCCGCTATCAATGCCTCATATTCAGCCTCATTGTTACTGGCCTTAAACAAGAAGCAGAGCGCACATTTGAAATAACCACCCTCAGGGCTGGTGAGAATGAGGCCAGCCCCACTACCTTGCCTGTGGGATGATCCGTCGACATTGAGAGTCCAAAGGTGAGGGTCTTCTGAGTCGATGGGAGCTGGCAGGGGTGGAGAGGCAGTGGTTAGGGTAGGATTAGTGAATTCCAAGATGAAGTCGGCGATAGCCTGTCCCTTAATTGTTGTTCGAGGCCGGTAAGAGATGTCAAACTGGCTGAGTTCCACTGACCACTGCATAAGTCTGCCGGAAAGTTCTGGTTGCTGCATGACCTTCTTCAAGGGTTGGTCGGTGAGGACCACTATGGAATGGGCTTGGAAGTAAGGATGGAGTCGCTTAGAGGCGGTGACCAAGGCCAAGGATAATTTTTCTAACAGGGGGTAATTCTGCTCTGCTCCCCTGAGAGCCCGACTGATGTAGTAGACTGATCGTTGGATAGAGTCGTCTTCCCTGATAAGAGCTACATTGACTGCGGTGCTTAAGACGGCTAAATAGAGGAAGAGGGACTCGCCCGTAATCGCTTGTGAAAGGAGGGGTGGATTGGCCATGCACTGCTTTAACTGCTAAAAAGCCTCTTCAGATTCAGTTGTTCATTCAAAAGTTTGCCGAAGAACTTTGAAGAACGGTAGGCACTTATCTGTTGCGCGGGAAATGAAACGGTTGAGGGCTGCAACTCGGCCAGTGAGTCTTTGAACCTCCTTGACCGTCCTGGGAGACTGCATCTCAATCAAGGCCTTGATCTTTTCAGGGTTAGCTTCAATGCCTCGCT
The DNA here is from genome assembly GCF_004153795.1 of Camellia sinensis. Classification (NCBI taxonomy): domain Eukaryota; kingdom Viridiplantae; phylum Streptophyta; class Magnoliopsida; order Ericales; family Theaceae; genus Camellia; species Camellia sinensis. The sequence goes on from NW_021025111.1 coordinate 417,397, forward strand.
GACTGACCATAAAACCCAGAAACTTCCCAGATCCTACGCCGAAGGCGCATTTCTCTGGGTTGAGCTTCATTTGGTACTTGCGTAGCGTGGCGAAGGTCTCCCGCAGGTCGATCAGGTGATCAGTGGAGAGTTTGCTCTTGACTAGCATGTCGTCGACGTATACTTCCATATTCTGACCTATTTGGTGATGGAAGACGGCATTGACCAATCGTTGGTAGGTGGCCCCAGCGTTCTTCAATCCGAATGGCATTACTTGGTAATGGTAGGTACCTCGGTCGGTGATGAAGGATGTATGTTCCCAATCGAACGGGTGCATCAGGATTTGGTTGTAGCCAGAGAAAGCATCCATGAAGCTGAGCATTTGATGACCGGCCGTGGCATCGACCAGCAGATCTATGCGGGGCAGAGGATAGCTGTCTTTGGGGCAAGCTCGGTTCAAGTCAGAGTAATAGACACAGAGTCGCCATTTGCCATTGTTCTTGCGGACGAGGACCACGTTTGACAACCATTTAGGGTAGTCGACATTTTTGATGAATTGGGCCTTAAGGAGTTTGTCGACCTCTGTGGCTATAAGAGAATTGCGCTCTGGATGAAAGACGCACTGCTTCTGGCGGTAAGGTCGGAAATGAGGTTCAATGCTGAGGCGATGAGTTATGAAAGAAGGGTCGATGCCTGGCATATCTGAGTGAGTCCAGGCGAATACATCATTGTGCTCGGTCAAAAGGGCAGTAAGGTCAGCCTTAGCTTGGGGGGATAGCTGGCTGTCGATCTTAGCAGTTTTCATTGGGTTGGTGGGATCGATGGGAATCTCAACGAGGTCCGCCACCGGTTCGCCTCTGACCAGCTCGTCCTCATCTCGGGCGTCAAGTCCTTCAATGATCATGGCCTCCTTCAGCTTGACTTCCTTGAGTGAGGCGACATAACATTCCCTGGCTATGGTCTGCTCCCCCCGTACAGTCCCGACCCCCTGGTCGGTGGGAAATTTTAGGGCGAGGTGGTAGGTTGAAGTGACAGCTTAAAAGGCGTTGAGGGCGGTGCGACCAAGGATAATGTTGTAGGCAGAGGGACAGTCGACCACAAGGAAAGTGGGCAACTTGGTAGTCTGCCGTGGGTATTCGCCGATGGTGATGGGGAGGTTGATGGAGCCGATGGAGGTCACCTGGTCTCCAGTGAAACCGACCAAAGGGGTTTGGAGGGGAGGACAGGCTTTCTTCCCCAATTTTGAGCTGGCGGAAACAGCTGAGGAATATGATGTCAGAAGAACTGCCGCTGTCGATGAGGACCCGTCTGACCTTATAGTTAGAGAGAAGGACAGAAATGACGAGAGGGTCATCATGAGGATAATGGATGCCAGTACAGTCGGCATCCGTGAAGGTGATGGGTTCTGTCCACTGCTTGGGCTGTTTGAAAGGTCGGTCTACCGTGTCCACTGCTCTGTCCGAGCCTTGCCTTATCTTCCTCAGCTCTGCCTTCTGAGCGGAGCGGGATGGTCCGCCACAAGCAAGGCCACCAGAAATGACTCGGATTTCACCAACTGGCGGAGGGGGATTACCTGGGGGCCGAGGCTGTTATGGGGGACAGTCACGGCCTTGGTTAGGTTGGGCTGGCTGCCGGGGTGGGGTACGCCACGCGGTTGTTTCTGAGGAGCTCGGTTCTTTGCCTCTGTTGTGAGCGGGTGTCCGTGAACCGGCTGAGACGCCCTTGGCGAATGAAGGTCTCGACCTGATCTTTGAGGTTGATGCAGTCATCAGTGTTGTGGCCATGATCCTGGTGGAAACGACAAAATTTGGACTGGTCTTTTCGGTTGGAAGGGGTTCGTGAGGGCAGGGGCCATTTGAGGGGGTAATCCCGTTGGATCTGGTGGAGGACTTGTTCCACGAGAGAATTAAGGGGCGTGTACCGCTCGAACTGACCGGGAGGTCGGGCTGGTGCCGACCTTTCAGCGCGAGGAGGTCGGTCGGTATATTGGGGTGTTTGGCTGTTATATTGGGTGTTTCTGGGTTCCGAGTCTTTTCTCTTTTCTCTGGGGGTCAGGTTTTTGGATATTGGATCCTGCTGAGCGGCTAGTGAATCTTCGGCATTCATATACTTCTGGGCCTTGGATAATAGGGCTGCCATGGAGGTCGGGGGGTTTTTGGAGAGGGAGAAAAGGAAATCGGATGATCGTAGCCCGGCCATGAAAGCCGTGAGGATGACCTTATCGTCATTCTCCGCTACTTGTAGGGCTTCGGTGTTGAAGCGGGTAACGAAGCTGCGCAGCGACTCCCCCTCGGTCTGACGGATATTGAGGAGTTGGGTTGCAGGGCAGCGTTGGCGCTGGGCTCCAATGAAATGGCTGAGGAAGGAGTCGCTGAGATACTGGAAAGTGGAGATAGAGTCTGCTGGTAACTGACTGAACCACAATCGAGCTAACCCCTTCAGTGTCACGGGGAAAGCTCGACACATGATCTCGTCAGGGAAGGCATGGAGGATCATGAGGTACGATAGGTCTCCAGATGGTCGACTGGGTCCGTCGTACCGTCAAAGGAGTCAATGGTGGGCATCTTGAACTTGGCGGGCAAGGGTTTGTCCCGGATGGAGGCAACAAATGGTGAATTTGCCGTGGTAAAGGGTTTATGCTGAATATTCTGCATGACTCCTTGGAGTTGGAGCTTCATTGCGCGGAGCTCAGCGTCCTAGAGGGAAACGTGGTCACCATGGTCAGTCAATGGAGGCTGGACGCTGCTAGCCTCCTCTTCAGGGGCTGGTGCTACGACCGACGGGTGTGGGGGTGGTGGTGGATTTATATGTGGGTGGGGAGGTTGCAAACCTTCCAAGTTTGGTGGATGGAGTTGTGGAGCAGTATGGCTCGGGGCTCTTTCTTGGTTGGGGGGAATATCTGGAGGTGGGGGAGGAGGCATTGGAAGGTTCCTTTGGAGTAAAGCATTTATCAAGGCCTGGTTTTGCTCGGCCATGCGGTTAATGCTGTTGGTAAGCTCGATAAAATACTGTGGTGGGTTGTTTGGATTGGGGGGGTCGGCTTAATGGTCGGCGGCATTATTGTGAGAAGCCATGAATCTAGTCATGACCATGCACTTTGACGGGTAGGAGAAAAAGGTTGTTGGAACGGGGCCTCCGGCGACAGTGAACACAACTGGCGCGAGGAGCAAAGCGTTCCCACAGACGGCGCCAACTGTTGATACAGTTTATCCTCGGTGAATGGAGCGAACTGGTCCAAGCTCCTCAAGCCCAAGCCTAAATGATCGAGCCCACCGGATACCCTGCAAACAAGTTCAACGGGGAACGGGGTAGTCCCCCAGTGAACCCTCCGACGATCAAGTTAGAAAGAGAAGTAGAGTATATGGGAGGAGATTAGAGATAGAAAGCTTAACATTTTTCTTGTCTACAACGTTCGCTTATATCCTTTGGCAATCATTTCGTTGTCCCTTCCGACCTGCTCTCTTTGCCGAAAGCCTATGCTGTAGCTTACCTTGCTCAGGGTAAGGGGGTCCTGTTCCGGCGGAGAGGTGTTGTCGTAATAAATGCTGTGATGGGCTGCATTAATGGTGATGTGCAGTGGCAATAACTTTGCAGATCATTGTCTACTAATGTGGTTCATCCTTCTCTTGCCATGTGTCTGAATGTCATTGGCTCTTTATGCCATGTTGGACTCCAGCTGTCCTGGACCTCGTTAGTTGGGTTATGCACTGGGCTTCAAGTGATGGGCCATAGGTGATTCATGGCCTTTATGGGCTTATACATGTCATTACATAAAATGAAAAAAAAAATTAATGTATACAAATTAAAAAAAATTACAAATAAAAAAATGACAAAAACGTAAAAAAACCTCACTTTTTATCATTTCACAGAAAATGAAAAAAAAATTAAAATAACAATAAAATAAAAAACACATGAAAATACGCCTCATTCAAAAATATTTAAAAAATTACAAAAACGTAAATTCAAAAAAAAAAAAAAGAACGACAAAAATAAGCCTCATCCAAAAAGAAAAAAAATAGAAATTACCATTTGCCATGTAATTTATAAATAAATAAAACACATTAAAACCCATTTTTGAAATAAAACACATCAAAAATATATTAAAAAAAAACATAAAAACATAAATTACCATTCGCCACGTAATTTACAAATAAATGAAACACATAAATAAAAAAAATGTTATTGTTTACCAATAAAAATAAATAAGGCAAAAAATGTAAATTAAAAAACAAGAACTAATTAATGTATAAAAAAATAAAACCCAAAATAAAAAAAATAAATATTTTACCAAAATATGCCAAAATAAAACCCAAAATAAAAAAATAAAAAAATTTAAGCAAAATACGCCAAATCCAAACCCAAAAAAAAGAAGAAAAAAAGTTAGCAAAAAAAGCCAAATCCAATCTGAAAATAAGAAAAAAAAATGACAAAAATAAATAAATTTTAAAAAAATAAAAAAATAAAAAAACGGCAAATCTAAACCCAAAACAAAAAAAAAAACAAAAATAAAAATGACAAAAACAAATAAAAATATAAATGACAAAAACAAAAATAAAAATGACAAAAACAAAAATAAATAAAAATGACAAAAACAAAAATAAAAATAAAAATGACAAAAACATAAATTTAAAAAAAAATAAAAAAACAAAGCAAAATACGGCAAATCCAAACCCAAAATAAAAAAAATAAATATTTTACCAAAATACGCCAAAACAAAACCCAAAATATAAAAATAAAAAAATTTAAGCAAAATACGCCAAATCTAAACCCAAAAAAAAGAAAAAAAAAAGTTAGCAAAAAAAGCCAAATCCAAACCGAAAATAATAATAATAAAAAAAAAAAACAACAACAACAACAACAATAAGGGCACTTTGGTAAATGAACAGGAAGACACTTCACCAAAAAGTCAAAAAGTTAAAAAAGTCAAAAAACCCTTCTCTAACCAGGTTTTTTAGTCCCGGGTTAAAATAGTCAAAAAAGCCAAAAAGTCAAAAAGTCCACCCACTTCCCAAACGGAGGCTAAGTCAACTTCTTAGATTTTGAATTGAATTGCAATTGAGTCTAATCTTATAATGTTATTTTGAAAATTGATGGAAGGATTAAATTAAAAAACTTAAAATGAAATTTTAATAAAAAAATATATATATATTAAAGACTAAAACGAAATTATTGTAAAAGTACATGGGAACTAAGTACAATTACTATTATCATGTGATTATTTTCTTTTAGTTTTCGAAACAGTTCTACAGAAATGGGCCTAGTCACAACCTCATTCTAATTTTAGGAAGTTGATTAGAATCATTAAAAGGTAGAGTGATAAAATGACATTTATCCAAAATTTTAGTAGGAAAGGTTTTAAATGCCCTCTAATTTTATTTTTATTTTATTTTTGGATCCCTACCATTTAATTGTAAAAGTTCTATGCACGTCACATATAATACCAAAACTAACCTCTATCTTTTTAAAAGAGTCGTGCTACATGCCTTGAATATTGAGGTGTGAATTTGCCTCGAATTTGTTTAACTAGTCGTTCAAACGACAGCTACAGTTGACAAAGTGACAACCGCAATAAACAAGTGCTTCACCCGGTCGTCCGGCCGGTCTATCGGTGACAACAAATTCACGTCATTCGTGTTTGAAGCTCTCAAGGCTTGAAGCATTAGTGTTTTCAAAAACTATTCCTTACCCCTACACACTTTTGATAGCTCAAACCAACTTTTCTCTACCACCCTATATCCTCTAGGACCATCATTTCACCTCTCTTTCTCTTTAGCAATCACACAATGTTTGTTTGTGAATGTGTGTTGGGGGTGACACTGGAGATATAGCTAGTGGTGACAGGTAGATGTGTAAATTTGGCACGGTCTGACGCATTCCTAACCTCCAATTACACAATGCTTGATGGGTAGGGCTAGGGCTGGCCCATGTCGGGCCGTGCGGCTTTCGCCAAAATTCGGGTCAACCTGGCTCATGGGCCAAAAAATTAGGCTAAGGACCATGGGGTATTCGGGCCATGGGCGGGCAGGCAGGGTTGGGCCTAAGCTCGGGCTTGTGTCAGACCTTTTATTCTATTTTTTCTACCAAAATTCTATTTTTTTTCTACAAAAAATGACATTGGGTCTCGGGCCGGGTTTTGAGCAGACCTATGAGCTGGGCCATAGGTCGGGTTCCAAAATACACGGCCCAAGCCCAGGGTCTCGGACTGGGCTCAGGCTTAGGCTTAGTCTGGCCAGGCCTGCTGAGACCGCGAGCGGCCCACGAGCTATTTTTACACTCTTAGGGGTGTTTTGGAAAGATGGTAAAAAGTAACTTTGGCTTTTAACCAAGCTTTTGACTTTTTTAGACAATTGATTTGAGAAGTTGGTAAAAAGTTAGTTTTGACTTTTTTTATTAATATTTGTTTATGATGTCAAATCACAATAAAATAACCAAACTACCCCATTCAATTTAAAATATTTAGTTCTTCACCTATGTAGCATATTTTGATCCATGAGGAGTAGAATTGTAATTTCACTAGTGGTTAAAAACTAACTTTCCAAATGTCTTTAAATACAAAAAAGTTAAGTTTTGACTTTTGTTACAAACTCACAAACGTGGCTAAAAGCCAAGTACCCAAAAGAGAGGGATGGAAGTTGGTAGCAAAAAGTAAGAAGGGATTAGGGTTAAGGTTTAGGTTTGTGGAAGGTTAAGGGTGAAGGTAAAATGGATATTTTGTAATAAAAAAATTTAATATGCGGAGGGTTTAAAGAAATTTTGTGGGGATCATTTAGAAGCTTCTTTTACTAGTTGTAACACACACACACACACGCACGCATATATATATATATATATATATATTTCTTTGGTAGACGGTGTTTGGTAGAGGAGCTTGTTACGAGTATGGAGTTGCCCTGTGTTTTGAAACCTACAAAGCCTTAGCCTGTTTATGAAAACCTCATCATGGAGACGTTGACACAATTGAATAGGTTGTTGACCAAAACATTAATTGGTTACATATGAAAAACATTGCTGAGAAAATGTCAACAAAGAATGACAACATCTGTTCAATTTAATTGTGTTCAGTTTCACAATGACAATGACATATTAAACTTGATAATATAAAACAAAGTTAAATTGAATTATCGATAATTAAATACACAATTAAATCTAACCATACAATTTCGATATCAAAACCAGACTTAACACAACAATTCAACTCAGTGAAAATTGGGTAAGAACAACAAAAATACACAGTTACATCTAACTGACTGATTTAAACATGAAAAGGAGGGGTTGAAAAGGCTAATAAAATCAAATAAATAAAGAGGCAATTAAATTACATATAATTGTTGATCAATTAAATTACATAAATTACATAAATAAAGAGGCAATTTCAACGTCAAAATTTACATAGTTACATCTAATTGTCGATCTTAGATTTAACATTGAACTAACAAAAAATACAGTTACATCTAACCGTGCAATTTAAACGTAAAAAGTAGGAATTAAAGCTCAGTTACATCTAATTGCATAGTTTCTACATCAAAATGGAGGGTTCAAAGGCAACAAAAAAAAAAATACAGTTAGACCTAACTTCGCAATATCAAACACAGTTAAAAGAGGTAAATAAACACAGTTACATCTAACTGTGCAAATTTTCAACATAAAAATGGGATGTTTCAAGAGACAACTAAATACAAGAGCTCATAGAATCTCATCCTGTTCTCAAAAAAAAAATAGAATCTCATCCAAAATTTTTAAAAATAAAAATAAATAAAGGAAAAGATTTTCATCCTTTCCAATCAAAACTCAACCCCAACAAGGGGCTAGCAAAATATGTTTGAACATTTTCTTTTTTCTTTTTTTGGAGGGTGGTTAATGAAGGAATTCCCAACTATACCATAGATGAGGTTCCTGAAGACTCACCTACATCCTTCAATGTCAACACAGATACTTCTTCATTTAGCTTCCCTTTATCTGCTGAGCCATCGACAGCCCGGTTCAGTCTTTTCAGCCAAATATCATAATCAACCGGATACGGGGTCCCACAGAGGCTGTCGACATAATCAGCGAATGCCTTCAACAGAGCCGAAACCTCGCCTAATCGCTGCTGAATCAGACGCTTTGCCCAGCATCTGTGTCTCCACTGCAATGCCGACTCAATAGAATCCAGTTGCTGCATAGTATTAGTACCTCCACAAAGAAAAAAAAGTAGGTAAACAAGGCTCTCTGCATCAGATGACGGACACAGCTTTCCATGCTGAAGTGCGTGAGCTGACGAGAACTGCAAATTTATACCCGGGCTGTCCTTTTCTTCCAAAACTGCACGTCCCCACGAAATGGGAATGTACAAAAAACTGCCAGCTGTGCCTACAAAACATATTATGTTTTCAGGACAGATGTCACCGTGCTGAACGTTGGCTGTTTTTGCGTTTCTCAGAGCTGCTAAGCAGTCCCTGCAGCAACGGAGCACTTCCGCAGATGAAAATGAGCCGTCTCGTGCTACTGTGGATGAAAGTGGCTCACCAACTGGATATGTCACAAGTATGGGGGTCCCACACAAAGGATGATCGCAGCAACCCACCGGGGTCTGTTTCTTACAAGGACCGGCATGTAAAATTCGGCCCGATGCGATTATTTCCGGCAGATACTTTTTTGAAATATCATGCTGTTTGAAGATGTTTAGTACTTTTGTTTGCCTTTGAACATGGTACCATAGACTCATATCCTCCCAAGATGGCTCGAGTCTTGATGGGTGAGCACCAACATATAAATTCAACAGCTCATTCGCATAATCTAAATCGACAGCGCTGTATGAACAGTTGATTCCTCTGTCTCCGAGAAACTCCTGTATTTGAAAACTTTTTTGCCCGTCTTGCTGATCTTCTAATAGTAATATATCGCCTCGCTTAAGCTTTAAATGTGTTGATTGCTTCCTCAAAGACGGGTTATTGTTCTGGTCAAGTTCAACAATTTCTCCTTGGTGGTGAGTTTGTTGACAGGGGACTAGAGCGCTTCTATTTTCAAAGAGGTGGTACTCCATCCTTCGCTTGTGAAGACGGAGGCTGTGATCTGACGCAAGTGAGGCAATTGACTTTCTTGGTGGGCCGTTCCACTGAACAAGGGAGTAAAACGTCGCCAAAAGTAGTTGCAGCATTCCTAAGTCTCCCCAATTTGGGTTTCCTAGCTTGTTCCATATACAATCCACTTGAGAGACACTGACTTCAGCGTGACACATTAACCAATCTACCATAGACTGATTTGGGTTCGACAAATTAAGCTCAAGTTTGCCAAGATCACCCCCGAGTTTGACGACCCCACCAAATTTAGAATCAAGAACTAAAAGAAAAACAGAATCACTGGTAACAGAATTGTACTTGTTCAAACTCCTTGAGAGAAGTATGTGAACGCCATAGAAGAGGGCTTCACAAATAGCAGTAGAAGAAAGTCCCAATTCATTTTCCATCAAAATGTTCGGTCTGAACAATGCTAACTCAACCACGTCATCCCAGTGAACGTGTAGATTGCCCTTTGTTTTCGATATCAAAGCCGCACCACAGAGCCCTCCAAGTCTTTCTCTTGATATTGCTTTTTCCACAGTATAAAACTTGAATCCCGGATAGTGTGGGCAAGATACAAAGTAGGGCAATGGTGCATTTTTATGCCAAAATGTACGCCACAAGCCATCTGCCATGGTGTGAAGGAAATCTTCAAGTGCTAGATACTCATCTTCTTTCAGATCATCAGAAGCAAAAGGCGAGCAAGGCATACGGAATAGCTGCTGAAAACCCCCCCCTTCTAATGCAAAATCAAGTGTGCGCAATTCATCGATCGTAAATGGAGAACTGAAAGACTGTTGTCCCTCATTTGTAGTATCAACATGTAAATTCTCAAGAACCCAATCTTCAAGACTTCCTGTAAATAAATCAAGATCGGCAAGCTTCCTTGCATAATCATTCAGCACCTTGAACACCCTTTTTGAATTACGAATGGACTTTGTTGAAGCCGAAGTACTGGATGTCCTATGAGTCGAGATATCTGCATTCAGTAGCATTCCATGTGGTTACTAAAAGTAGTAACTTGAATGCAAAAGGGGAAAGAATAATTTTGATGACAAAGAAAGAAAAGTTCATATAACATAAGCAGGTATAAAAAAAAGATGAAATTAAACCAAGCAACTGCTAATGTAGAACACTAGAACTAAAGGCTAAAAATAGAATTATTCAGAAAACCAAAGAGTTTAAAAAAATGACAAATGCACTACTGCTCTCAACCTGTAAAAAAGGTCAAAATTCCAGCAATGTTTGTTTATGTTTGCTAACAATGCAATTTCAGTTGGTACTGTAGTGGGAATTAATCCTATACTATGGATACATATCTTGAATATCAACCATGGATACATACACTAAAAGGCATGTAATTGATGAGATACGTCATTGCCCCAAGATGAGAGAATGAACAACCTCAAAGAGATGACAATTTCCTGCTCTATCTGCAACACCATTGGATTCAGGGGTAACCACACAACTTGTCAGATGAAGAATGCCATGATCATTAAGATAAGCATAAAAATTGCCATCAAAATATTCAGTGCCATAGTCACTTGAAAGGACTTCAATTTTGGCATCAAGTTGGTTACTTGTCATATTATGAAAAGACTAAAAGCATGAGAAAACTCCACTTTTAGGTCATGTTTGTTTACCGGCGTGGGTGACCAGATTGGATTGCTATGGCTATGGGTCTCACCCACATCGTGTTTGGTGATGATTTACGAGGGAAGATTGATAGTGCGAGGGGCTTAGTAATCCCCCTCAGTAGAGAGATTAACCTGGCTAAATTTTGGGTGGGAAGAGAAAAATAGTGAGCGGATTAAGTCTATTTTATATAAAAAATTTATTTTTTCAATTTTATCTTTATTTATCAAGTGCAATTGTTTGTTTTAATATTTGTTTTAGTTTTTTTTTTTAATATAGAAATAATTTTTTAATTTATTTTATATAAAAACAATTTAACAATCCCATCACTAACCATTTCCCACACTATCATCAAAACAAACACAATTTTACTTAATCCCCTCACTAACAGTTCTCACATTAACAATCTCTTCACTAACCATCCTCTCACTAACAATTCCATCCAACCTAATCTGCCAAGCAAACGTGGCCTTAGTGTTAAGTAGATAAACCCAAGTAACAAGAAAGGTAACAATCAATAAAGGTTACAAATCAACAATAGCCACAAGTAGAAACAATACAGGAGGCCATCCACACATCAAAATGAATCAACATGAAAGAAGGGCTTTTGTGATTAGCAAGAAGGTAAGAAGAGCATTTGTACTTGGCAAGTTCACAAGCATTACAAATAAAGCTATTTCTACGACAATGCTCACTAAACTAGGGATTTTTCTTTCTCATTTGCCAAAACAAGGATTTCCCAAGAGCCTACACCACTGATGCAACAGTTGAAGAGAAGAACCATTATCTGCCTATAGGGCCTAACCAGAAGACAAAAGCTAAGAGCAAGAATCATGCTTAGTATCCAAAAAGTATTGACCACCATGTGCCCTACCACAGCCAGTCGTTTTTTCCGTCTCCAATTCCTGAAGGACACAATGTGTAAGGAAAACATCATAGAATAATTCAAGGAATTGGCAAGACAAGTAACCAAAAGTAGGCTAGTATAAAAATTTGGACCATGGAAAACAACGAAAGAGAAATAGATTGAGAACAATGGATAAAACCATTCCCAGTTATAGAGAAAGAACCATCAACCACTCTAACCTTACCTGAACACGTAGAGTAACTAAGAGTGGAAGATATTGAAGAGCTTGTCATATGGTGACCAGCTCTAGAATCTATCATCAAAGGAGTACAAGGAGAAGATGCACCAAGAGCTCTAGCAACACCTGTATAAGCAAGGTGGATGGGGAAAAAAAGGTAGAAGCTGTGGTAGATCATCTACCGTAGATGTAGTAAGTTTGGTCATTAGACACCCGAGGGTGTGCATTTCTGCTGTAGAAAGAACACCACTACCACTAGACTCTGATTGAGTCTCTTATGATACTTCATGTGAGCATGTGAACACAAGTCACTCCGGCTACCACCATGCCTATGGGCAAGACCACCGTTTAAATTCTAGCAAAACTTTCTAGTATGTTAAATTTCCCCACAATAATTACACTTCAACTAGTTTTGACCAATCTTGTCACTTTTATTGAGATTTGTCATATGTATACTAGCCTCCAAAATGTTGACGAAACAGAGATAATACAAGTAAACAATAGTCACTGAGAAAACTGCAATCTGCAATTGCCTGATTGAAATTTCTCAAAAAAATAAAAATAAAACAAAAAATCAACAATTACCCAACAAACCAAAGGCTAAAAGACACCAAAATGCCTCCATAAGTGACTGAAAACAACCAAAAAAAAGGCTCCACCTGACTATTGAACACTATAATGGCACAAATCTCAACAAAAAATGCTCCAAATCACTGAATAAATGCTTTTACAGAGCTGAATGATACCCAAGAACAAACCAGACAACACCAAGAAGTAGCAGCACAATACTCCAGGAGCCCAAGCCAAACCTCCAAAATCACACACCTATGAAACACCGACACTTCAAAACAAATGCCATATCCGTGTTGGACACACAGACACTTCGAGGACACGCGGACACATGTGGCGTGTCCCCTTATTTAATTAACTTATTTTTAGGGGATACACTAAGGACATTCCAAGTTGTCTTTCCTCCCATTTTCTTTAGTACTTTTAATGAATGTTGAATGGTGAATGTTTATTAATTTTTTCTTAGATTTAAATACTTATATCATCCATAAAAAAAGATATAAATTGTAAGTGTTAATTTAAAAGTTTTTTTTTTTAAAAAAATATAGAATTAGAGTTATTTTTGTTAATATTGATTGTTTGTGGATGTAATATTAATCTAGATAGAAAATAAAAATATATGAAAGCATATTTTATTGTCATGTCCCTCCCGTGTTTGTGTCCCCTTTTTTTAAAAATCATTGTGTCCCGTGTTCACATCTGTGTCCGTGTCCATGTCCATGTCCGCATCCGTATCTGTGCTTCTTAGAGACACACACACACAAGAAAAAAAAAGAGCATGGCCTTAGATCAAATCACCCCCAAAAATCCCTTAGAATAGCTACTTGACACACCTGGAGTGGATTGGGTGGAACCAAACATGACCCAAAAGCCTCAACACCCAGATCCAAAAAATGGCTAAAAAAATCCAAAAAATATATATGAAAAACACCTACTAAATGGCTTTAAAAAAAATCCCAAATATATTACACATGAAGAATCAAACCAAAACTAGTGTAGTTCTGTGTTGATGTCAGCATGATTCACAATCCTTAGCGGATTCTCCACAATTTTAAGGCTGAATATGATTCGAGTGGATATTTATTTGAATGAAGAAAATGAGAAAAGAAAAAAGAAAAAAAAGTAGCAAGAAAAAGAGAAGAGAGTCATATATGACAAAAGGGGAGAGAGAGTGACATAATTGGGTTCTCTTCCTCATCCTTTTGTATTTATATTAACTTAGTTCAAAGCACAAAAAAACCCATTTCCTAGTCATAACACATAGAATAACAAGATAAAAGATATCAGTCTTAGTGTAGTCCACAGGACACGGACTACAATTGAAAAGCAGTCTTTGTTGAAAAATTGATTCCTCACACTTTGTCATAATTGTTAGAGAATTTTCAATACAAGAACCTTGGGATGGAGGGAAAGCAAAATAAACACAGAATATATATATATATATATATATTGTTGAGCTTTTTTGCTAACACCTTCAGCTTTTGGGGAATTTGCAATCTAACAACCCATTTCCTAGTCATAACACATAGAATAACAAGATAAAAGATATCAGTATTAGTGTAGTCCACAAGACATGAACTACAATAAAAAAGCAGTCTTTGTTGAAATATTGATTCCTCCCACCTTGTCATAATTGTTGGAGAATTTTCAATACAAGAACCTAGGGACGGAGGGAAAGCAAAATGAACACAGAATATATATATATTGTTGACCTTTTTTGCTAACACCTTAAGCTTTTGGGGAATTCACAATCTAACAATGAACATTAAGGTTAACATAGATTGAGGTTGTAAGAGAAGGTTTGAATGATAAAAACAGAAAATATGGCTCTGCATAAGGTTGAACAGTGAAAGTTTCATCACTGTCACGTATAAGACCTCAAATAGTGTATATATATCAAGCTATCCAACACTGACCCTATTGTGCAACCCCACTATGGATTGGTACCAAATGAATAAATGAACTGCACATGTTACACAAACACAAAAAACTGAGTGCACAAACAATATGGAAGAACAAATGTCTACCACAAGACTTGAACTCAGAACCTTCATGGCCTAATACTACGATCACCCGTTGTCCCCAAAGGCTTAAACTGCTAGTAAATAGGCCCAACAATATACATCAAGCTATTCAACATTCATCAAACATAATTTAATTTGAAATAACATAGATAAACAATAATGTGACTTAAACACAAATTTAATAGTTGAAGGTAGAGAAAATTAATTATAAATTGTTTAAGGAGAATTTAAAGAAGAAGGAAAATCAGCCAAATTTACAAACCAGACTTAGACTTCCTGATACTTCCATTTAAACTATGCCTTGGAGATGAGTTGATATCATTTTGTTGAAAACCTGAATAATGTAATACAGAAAGATTGAATGAATAACCACATTTTTTGAATTATCACATACATTTATGATCATATAAAATCAGAAGGAAAAAACAATAAAAATAAAGAAATGCAGAAATAGTAAAAGAAACACATGGTTAAAATTGCACACCTTTCTCAGCAAACTAAGGGAAATAATCCACTTAGTCCCAGGTGGTTTGGTTCCGGAGTACTTTACCCCGTATCATTGAAAAATAGCCCAAGAGGCTTCATGTGTTTTGGCCTTTACCTCCTTACCATTATTAGTTTTGTCAAAACTAAAAGAATCAATACGCACCAATCTTGAGAGTTGGTATAAAAAAAAAGTCAATTTCCATAGCAAAAAGACAAATATGCCCTTTTTCATCTTATTCCCATTTTAGAACCTCAACGCTGACACACCCACCACCTACCACCACCTCCATCCTCATCCCCCTCCACCCCAACCATCTTCCCCATTACCTCTGTTATTAGAATCTTACGATTCGCAATTCGATTCACGATTCGATACGCAATTTTTGCAAAATCGATACGAATCTATGAGTGAATCTATTTTGGAAGTGAATCTCTAGTGAATCGCACGATTCACAATCGATTCACGATTCGATTCACTTTTTACGATTCATGCAATTTTTAAAATTATTGTGTTCGACATATTTTCGACTCATTTTTTTCATCTTTTTAGTGAAAATGACATAATACAACTTCTAATAACATTTAATACCAAAATAATCAACATATATATATGATTTGTTGTTATTTTAGTGATCATGAAGTTTTTTATAGGATCTAATCAGATTCAGTCAGACTTAACATATTTTTAACATTTCTTCTCATTTTTTTCCCCTTCAAAAAATTGTAATATATCTTCTAAAGATGTTTAAGATTAAAGTTGTACTATGAATTATCTATTATTATTTTATTAAATTGAATATTACATATGTGAGGTCAGTTATACCTTTTAAAATGTTTTAGGCTTTAAAATAAAATATCCTAAATAATCCTTTCTTATTATTTGCTCACTCTTACTTAGAAAAGTATATATGCTTATTGTCCAAATATCAATATCATTGTTAACTATTGTTACTTTAGAAATTAATAGTTTGTCTATTTGGTTTTTATCTTTATTAAGAATGGTTGATAAAAAATATCTAAAAAATAAAAAAAAAGGTAAGATTGTGATTTTGTTGATTTAAGTCTAACTATTTTATATCCATAAGATATATTTAACATCTAAATGTGTAGATATATATTTTTAAGTAATTTAGAAAAAGTGAACGAATCTTTACGATTCACGATTCGATTCGATTCGCGATTCGGTACGAGACCATTTCGATTCACGATACGAATCTCGATTTGACAACTATGCCCATTACCCCTTACCTCTTCCCCCTCCACCACAGCCACCCTCTGTCACATCCAGCCACTTTCTCCACCCCCTCCCTCCTCCTCCACCATCCCCTTCCCCCGCTACCATCTGCTTTCCCTTCCCAACCCCCACTGCTACCCCTTCTACCTATGGCACCCCGCTGCCTCCTTTCCCCCCCAACCACATCCCTCGCCACCTCATTCCCCACACACACATCCCCATCCACAATCTGTTTTGTTCAACCACAATCGACTAGGTGTACGATTTTTATACCCACCATTCGTTCAATCACAATCTGTTCAAAACCTAAAACAAGTGTGGTATATATGGATATGTATAACAGTGTATATGTACATAAATTGTTATCCAAAAAAAAGAAAAAAGAGTATAACAGTGTATATTATGTATATGTATGGTCTGTATATATATGCATATGTACATATATAGGTATTATTAGAAATGTAATTAAACTAAAAATTATGTCATAAAATTAGGGATATTTGGGTTAATATGTTGTTTAATTGGTTAATATGTGATTAAGTTAAAAAAATCATGTGCATAACAGAAGAGAGTGAAAGAGAAAATAGCATAGGGATATTAAGGTCATTTTCACCAACCATTATGGAGTTTGCATTGCCTTTCAATCCAAAATCACATAGGGCCTTTCGGCTATTTTTAAACAACAGCAGGTAAAAGTTCTCCGGGGCCAAACCAAAAGAGGTAAAATGGATTTTGCTCATCGACATGGAGCAAAATGAAAAACTCCTCAAAAGTAAGGCAAGTAGATGTATGGTAGCAAACAAGTAGATGTACAATAGCAAGGGAACAATAAACTCTTAATCAAACCTACCCTACTTGTTAAAGATAACAAGACAATAAACAAAATAATGACCAAAAAAAGAAGAAAGAAAAATGCATATTATATCACCGAGTATTGTTTGGGATATGCTATATAAGCACACTTTTTATCTTTTTATTTTTTTTGGGTCACACCACCTGTTTACTTTTCTGCACATCTTTTCGTAAAAAGTCAAAAGTGCACTTATTTACATCATCCCAAACAAACATCAATTTGGATTATCAAATCTTGTACAAATTGTTCTCAATTTCTATACTTTCCCTACTCTTACTCTCATTCCAAAAAATAAAAAAAAAATTACACCATATTCTGATAATGATCATGTTTGTTCAAATCATGATTGCAACTGGGTCTTGGCACTAGTTTAAAGAAAATAAAATGGAATGGATTTCTAAATATTAATCCCTCCTTTTAGCTTTTTAGCATTTGAAAACAAAATTCTTTACAGCTTCCAATTATGAATAATTCAGTCTTCCAACAGCAAGATAATAGGCTTTCTATTACCTCTTTTCCAATATATAAATGTAAAAAATAAATTACTTGTCATTATTTTCATATCATAAATAGAAGTTTATTTGTTGTGGGAAAAGGAATAATTTGCAGTTACATGTTGTAAATGCCTCCTAACCGGCCTTGTGTCATAGACGTACAAGCAATGACTTATGCCTTTCACGTAGACATAAAGGACATACATGTGTTAGCCTTTAAGGCACAGACATTTGGTCCATGTGTTCTATCATAATCGAATGAATTTAAAGGTCCTACAACCCTTCATATGTGCCCAAGACCTAGACTTCAATTTGAACATTACTACTACGGTGGTCAAATCATGCATCTTAATATTACAGTGATTATACTGCACATCCTATGGCTTAATTGTGATAGTTACAACGCATGAACCATTTCGTCCATGCAAAAGTCGTACCATGTCCTCCGGCATGCACCACAAGACTCTAGGACTTTCTAGCATAGAGGCTGCAGATGGAGGTTTGTCAATGGTATCTTGCACCGTGCTTGTCAGGTTGCCTTATGCTAATCCTATTGAGAGAGACCTCGCTACAGGATCGTACTTTGCAAACACCCAAAACCACGTCTTAATGTTAAGTCACCAATTATCCCAAAAGTTTAAGCCATTAGGAAATGAGTCCAACAATATATATCAAGCTATCCAATACCCTCCCTCACGTGCAACCTCGTCTTGCACGTAGAGAGACAAATGGAGAACCAAAAAGAAGGTGAAGCAAACAACCAAACAGAGAAGAAGAAACCAAACGGGGACTAACTATCAAATGCGAACGGAGAGATTTGAACACATCTCTCAACTTGAGCTCAGATAACATGTTAAGTCATCAATTATCCAAAAAATTTAAGCGGTTAGGAAATGGGCCCATTAATGTATATCAAGATATCCAACAATAGTGACTTAGACCCATTAATGTATATCAAGATATCCAACAATAGTGACTTAGACGTAAGAGGAAATCTGAACCTTTCTAGTGCAAGGTAGTGCTCATCACTGCCTATCCCAAAATTTGCTCAAATTTTTATAAACTATAGACTCCTGACTTGACATAGCCATTCCTAATTGCCAAGTATAGAGTACAAAAAATTTCATGGAAAAGCATCAAGAAGAAACAGAAAATGAAATATGAATACATGTAGCAGAGAGAGAGAGAGAGAGAGGGATGAAATTTACACTTCCTAAAACTTCCATCCAAACTTTGCCCTGGGGATGATGAGTAAACATCATCTTGTTGAAAACCTGATTCAGAACAGAAAACTTGTAAATTAAAATGGATGAAAAGAATGATTTGGCTTACCCATGAATGAGGTAAAGACCATGTATATATAATAGATTCATGATACAATTTAGGAAACGATATAAATAAGAAAATAATACTAAATTAGTGATTGACACAATCACAAATTATATAAAAAATACTAAAAATAAAAAGATTTTATGTGCTCTAATTTTCATATTCAATACTCCCCCTCAAGTTGGTGAGAAGATATTTAACAATTGCAATTTGTCAATGGACGACTGGAGTAATGTTGGTCCTACAGACTATGAACATATCTGCTAATTGCTGAGAGGAAGAGACAAAGGATGGACTCACAATACCAGTCTAAACCTTTTCTCGAATGAAATGAATATCAACCTCTATATGCTTAGTATGCTCATAAAGGACAGAATCAGAGGACAACATAATAGCAAACTAGTTGCCACAAAATAAGGAGGCAGGACTAGTCTCCTCAAAACCCAACTCTGCTAGGATAGAACAAAGCCATAAAATCTCTCATGTTCCCTGTGTCATAGCTCGATACTCAGCTTTTGCAGAAGATCTAGAAATAACTTCCTGATTCTTACTCTTCCATGATATAAGATGATTCCCATAGAAAGCACAGAAGTCAGAAGTAGAACACCGATCAGTTCTAGATCCTGCATAGTCAGCATCAGTGAAACAAGAGAGCCCAGACTAAGGATTGGCTGTAAAGAATAATCCCAAGCCAGGAGGGGTCTTCAAATATCTCAAAATGTGATGAACTGCTTTAAGATGATCTGTACGAGGTGCGTGCATGATTTGACTAACAACACTGATTACAAATATCAAGTCAGGTCTAGTGTTGGTCAAATAAATTAGACGTCCAACAAGACGTTGATACATGCCTGGGTCCTCTAATAACTCGCCAGACTTTGATGTGAGCTTAACATTGGAATCCATAGAAGCATAAGTAGGTTTACACCCTAACATACTAGTATCTTGAAGTAAGTCAAGAGTGTACTTTCTCTGAGATAAGGAAATTCCTTACCGTGAGAGAGCCACCTCAATCCCAAGAAAATACTTGAGACTCTCCAAATCCTTAATATCAAAGGTATGCCCCAAATCCCTTTTTACTTGATCAATGGCTACAGAATCATCACCTATGAGAATAATATCATCCACATAAACTAACAAGACTACACTAACCGGTTGAATTACAACGAATGAAGCAAGTATGATCGGAGTGGCACTGAACAAACTCTATGGAGATGATGACAAAACTGAAATGACCAAACCAAGCTCGTGGAGACTATTTCAAGCCATACAAAGACTTGCGCAATCGACACACTTTTCCTGAATACTCTCCCTCAGCCTGAAAACTAAGAGGAGGTGCCATATAAATTGTCTCAAGAAGATCCCCATGAAGAAAGGCAATCTTGACATCAAGCTGATAAAGAGACCAAGAATGAGATGTTGCAAGAGAGATGAGAAAATGAACTGAGATAAGCCTGGCAATAGGTGCAAAAGTGGCTCCAAAATCCTTGCCAAGAACCTGGGTGAAGCCCTTAGCCACCAAGTGGGCTTTGTAACGGTCAACGGAGCCATCAGCTAGATACTTAATAATGAATACCCATTTCCAACCCACAGTACTCTCGCCAGAAGCTAAAGGAACCAGATCCCAAGTGTGATTCTATTCTAAAGCTGTTATCTTAACCTGCATAGCCTCTACCCATTTTGGATTTTGAAGGGCCTCTAACACAGAACGACCTATGGAGATGATGACAAAACTGAAATGACCAAACCAAGCTCGTGTAGACTATTTCAAGCCATACAAAGACTTGCGCAATCGACACACTTTTCCTGAATACTCTCCCTCAGCCTGAAAACGAAGGGGAGGTGCCATATAAATTGTCTCAAGAAGATCCCCATGAAGAAAGGCAATCTTGACATCAAGCTGATAAAGAGACCAAGAATGAGATGTTGCAAGAGAGATGAGAAAATGAACTGAGATAAGCCTGGCAATAGGTGCAAAAGTGGCTCCAAAATCCTTGCCAAGAACCTGGGTGAAGCCCTTAGCCACCAAGTGGGCTTTGTAACGGTCAACGGAGCCATCAGCTAGATACTTAATAATGAATACCCATTTCCAACCCACAGTACTCTCGCCAGAAGCTAAAGGAACCAGATCCCAAGTGTGATTCTATTCTAAAGCTGTTATCTTAACCTGCATAGCCTCTACCCATTTTGGATTTTGAAGGGCCTCTAACACAGAACGAGGAATGGCCTCGAATTCAAGCTTGCTAAGAATAGAGCAATAGGTAGAGGAGACCCTGCCATATGAAAGATATTGGGAAATGGGATGATTAGTACTACTCAAATAACCCAACGGTTTAGAGGATGTCAATCCTGAGGGGGATTATGACAAGGAGGTGGAGGGGATGTATATAAAAGAGAAGAAGTACCTGACCCAAAGACCAGAGAGGCAATAGGGGGAAGCTGAGAGCAAGGGCGACGAGAATATACCAGCAATGGGGGGTGAAAGAGGCAAAGGTGGAGAATAAGGAGAGAAGACAACCTCATTCGTAATATCGTCCAAAATAGGAATAGGGCGAACATTATAAGGAACAAGAGTGGAAGCCTGCAAAGGAGGGTAAGTACCAAAAAAAGGGAGATCCTCACAAAAAGTAACATCCAAAGTGTGGTGAAAGTAACGAGACACAGGATCAAAACACCTATACCCTTTTGACATGGAAGAATACCCTAAAAAGACACAACAAATAGACGTGTCATCTAACTTGGTACGAGCGGGACTTCGATCCTAAACAAAACAGGTACACCCAAAGACACGGGATAGGAGAGGAAATAGAGTAGTATGGGGCATAAGAACATGAAACGGAGTAAGACGCTGCAACACACGACTAGGGGTCCTATTAATAAGATAGACAGCGGTGAGGACAGCCATATGCCAATAGGACTTAGGGACACTCATACCACAAAGGAGACACCGCACAACAGACATAATATCACGATTTTTACGTTTAGCTACGCCATTTTGCTCAAGAGTCCGTGGACACGTAGGTTGTTGAAGAATACTAGTCTGATTAAGATGGGAGCAAAAAGTATTAGAAATATATTCCCCACCATTATTAGAACAAATATTCTTAACAACTGTACGAAACTGAGTCTTAACCATTTGCAAAAATTGAACAAAAATGAAAAACACGCCAAACTTACGACAGAGCAAATATACCCAAGTGCATCTAGTGTGGTCATCAATAAATGTGACATAATATCGATGGCCAGAAAAAGCAGGAACAGAAGATGGACTCCAAACATCAAAATGTATAAGGTCAAAAATTGGTATGAGTATGTTTAGATAATTCGCAAACCACACAAGGAAACTTAGAATCTTTGCAAACTTTATTTAATAAAGGAAAAAGTTGACATAAGTATTGAAAATTAGCATGACCCATACGTGCATGCTATAATTCTAAAGTTTGAACATGAAAAACACAAGATATAGAAACAGGCAAAACAGACACCTGGAAACTAGCTAAACGAGAAAGAGGTTGGTCTGGTGGATTCCCAAAGTAGTAAAGTCCATCGCGCTCATATACCCTGCCAAAAATCCTCTTTGAACTCAGGTCCTGTAACAAACATGAAGAAGGTAAGAAAATAATAGCACAATCGAAGGACTTGGCAAGCCGACTAACGAATAGTAGATTATATGCAAAACAGAGGATAGAGTAATATCAGGAGATAAAGACATTTGACCTTTATGACGAACTGAGGAGAAAGACCCATCAGCAAGACAAACAGATTGGTCTATAGTAGTAGGAACTGGAGATGAAAGAAGGGAAAACTTATCCATCATATGATCATTAGTCCTAGAATCCAAAACCCACGAGGGACTAGCATACCGAACATGAAAAGCAATAAAAGTACCTGTAGCAAGAGTAGCAGTAGTAAAGGAGGATAGGCTAGAAGAACTAGTAGTCAAAGTCCCAAGTTGAGTCTAAAGCTGGCCAATCTGAGTCTGTAACTGCTGTAAAATAGGAATACTCGAAGACCCAGAAGCTTGAGAGGCCTCCACTAAAGCAGCAGTGCGAGGTGTGCCAGAGCCATGAGGGCGAGAGAAGATCATTGCCTCATCTCAGGATGAAATTTGAAGCAGTGAGCCCTAACATGATGAGGAGCCCCACAACGATGATAGGTAACTGAACCAGTAGAACCCCAGGAACTAGAGTTTGCGGAAAGGGCCATATGGTCAGATAAAACAGGAGTCACTGGAGTAGTGGTGTGCAGAACCAGACGTCAACGACGTTCATCACTATTAATGGTGGCAAAGGCCTCATAAAGGAATGGCATGGGCGATGTGTTTAAAATTTGAGTTCAAAGAGATTCAAATTCAGAGTTTAAATCCATCAAAAACTAATAAGTGTGCTGGCAGGCAAGGCGATTGGACGCAAGAACGGCAGCGTCTACTGGTAACTCAGTCAAGGGCTCATATTGAGCCAATTCCTCCCAATGAGCCTGAAGGTATCCAAAGAACTCTAACATAGAGATACCCAAAGCAGATTGGGAGGCACGAGCAATGTCTTGATAAAGCTCAAAGATACGAGCATCATTATGAGCATGGGCATACATCTGAGACAAGGCACACCAAAGACTCGAAATAGTGTCGCAATAAAGAAACATGTGGTAAATATGATCCTCCATGGAGTTGAACATCCATCCTAGAATAGTGCAATTATCTATATCCCTCTGGGGACATGTAGGATTAGTCACAGCAGGCTGAATAAAAAATGAAAGCCAATGGGCCTTTCCCTTTCCCCCTAAATAGAGTTTAAGGAAGTGGCCCCAAGCAGCAAAATTTTTCTCATTCAACACCACACTCGTAATGTGATGAACAGGAGTGGTGAGAAAGAGAAAAATCAGAACTCATGGGAATCAGTTTAGTGGTCTTTGCAGTAGGAGCAGCAAGAGGTGTCTCATCAGTCATGATGATAGGTTTGAAAGACACACAAAGTCACAGCAACACAGTCCAAAAAACGAAAGCAAGACGTCGGAAAAAACTCAACGGCCTATCCAATTAAATGCGACCAAATAAAGCCAGTAGCCCACTCCACAAACAGGAGAAAAAAAAATGCTCAACACATTCACTTGGAGCACCCAAACAAGGAAAAAGGGTATGAAAAACGCTAGGGACATAATCAAACCAGTCTTATTCACATAAGAGACTGGTTGGCACTCATATAGCCCTCGGCAGGGGTTTCTAGGGACTGCCAAGGGTCAAGGGTTAAGGAAGAGGGGTTGTTGGCTGGTGGGTAGGGGCTGGGAAGGAGTTTCGGCTGGTGGACAGGGGTTGGGAAGGATTTTTGACTGGCTAGGAGAGGAGGAGAAAGGCTATTGGCTGGTGGATGGTGGCTGGAAAGGGGTTTCGGTGGTGGTTGGTTAAAAGAGAGATGAAAAGAGGGTGGCTAGGGTTTTTTAGGCTTTGATACCAAGAAGAATAAAAGAATGAATTGGCTTAATCTCAATTGAGGTCCACCCATGAATATATACATCAATATGTACAATATTAGGAAATTGTACAAGATAGGAAATAACATAGAAAAGGAAATAAAATCAAGGCCTAAACAATGGCCATAACAAAAAAGGGTCCTATTCTAGAATATTCTGTGTATTTTATTTCAACATAGAGAGAGAGAGAGAGAGAGAGAGAGAGAGAGAGGGAGAGGGAGAGAGAAGAGAAGAAAAGTGAGGAAAGAGAGCGTGGGTTAGGGCCTATTCATGGTCTAGGTAAAAAATAGAACATTAACTTAGAGCTAACCAAAAAGAATGAGTCAAAAGTCCCAAAAGTAGGGCCCTAACCCCCTGCTGAATTTTTGAAAAAAAAATACTATCAAGCGTCGACACCAAGCGAAAAGGTGTCGACACTGAGAAACAGTGTTGAAACAATAACACAACCAGTAGACAGGGTGTCGACACCCAGAAGCCCTGGTGTAGACACCAAAAACCAGTGGCAAAGCAAAAAAGAAGAAGCAAGACTGGCAATGTCGACACCAGAAGCCCTGGTGTTGACACTAAGAAGCAGTACCAAAGCAAAAGAAAAGAAGAAGAGCAGGTGTTGACCCTCACTAGGGCAGTGTAGAAAAGAAAGTTAGGGCTCCCAAGGTACTTTCTAACAAAACCAAGCGCGAAAGAATTATCTAAACAAGTCTAACTCGAATTTTACTCTGTCAAACAATGATACAACAACCCAAAGATCCAAATGACAAAAGAAAAGGAAATTAAATACACTTTCCAATGGCTTAAAAACACAGGCGTTATAGGTTGAATCTCACTAATGAATTTTCATGATTCTATTAGAATCATGGGTGACGCCACACTTATCTTAGAGGGTTCAACTGAATCCACTGATTTCTGAATAGTTTTAGAACATATGACATATTTAGGTGACATAAATGATTTATTGCTTAAGAATTCTCTGATTTTGTGTGCATCTTGCCAACCTTTTATTTTTTATTTTTGAAAACGGTATTGCTTACGACTCAATATGATTATGATCAATGACTTAGAAAATGCCAGGCTTCATGGATAGTAGATTATATGCAAAATTAGGAATATGCAAAATAGAGGATAGAGTAATATCAGGAGATAAAGACACTTGACCCTTATGATGAACTGAGGAGAAAGACCCATCAGTAAGAGAAACAGATTGGTCTATAGTAGTAAGAACTGGAGATGAAAGAAGGGAAAACTCACCCGTCGTATGATCATTAGCCCCAGAATCCAAAACCCATGAGGGGCCAGCAGACCAAACATAAAGCAGTAGAAGTGCCTATAGCGAGAGTAGTAGTAGTAGAGGAGGATGTGCCAGAAGAACTAGTAGTCAAAGTCCCAAGTTGAGTTTGAAGTTGACCAATCTGAGTCTGTGACTGCTGTAAATAGGAATACTCAGAGACCTAGAAGCATGAAGGGCCTCCACTAAAGCAGCAGTGCGAGGTGTGCCAAAACCACGAGGGCGAGAAGATTGTTGCCTTAACTTAGGATGAAGTTTAAAGTAGCGCGCCTTGACATGACCAAGAGCCCCACAATGATGACAGGTAACTGAACCAATAGAACCCTGGGAACCAGAGTTTACGGCAAGGGCCATTTGGTCAGATAAGATAGGAGTCACTGGAGTAGTGGTGTGCAGAACCAAACGCTGACCACGCTCATCACTATCAATGGCAGCAAAGGCCTCATAGAGGGATGGCATGGGGGATGTGTTTGAAATCTCAGTTCGAAGAGATTTAAATTCAGAGTTTAAACCCATCAAAAACTGGTAAGTGTGCTGGCGATCAAGACGGCTGGACACGAGCGGCGGCATCTGCTGGTAACTCAGTCAAGGGCTCATATTGAGCCAATTTCTCCTAACGAGCCTGAAGGTATCCTTTGACACAGAGAGACCTAAAATAGGCTAGGAGGTACGAGCAATGTCTTGATAGAGCTCAAAGATGTGAGCATCATTATGAGCATAGGCATACATCCGAGGCAAGGAATGCCAAAGACTCGAAACAGTGTCGTAATAAAGAAACATGTGGTAAATATGGTCCTCCATGGAGTTGAACATCCATCCTAGAATAGTGCAATTATTTATATCCCATTGGGCACGTGTAGGATCAGTCGCTGCAGGCTGAATAGAAGATGAGAGCCAATGGGCCTTTCCCTTTTCCCTTGAATAGAGTTTAACGGAGCTGCCCCAAGCAGCAAAGTTTTTTCCATTCAACACCACACGTGTAATGCGATGAACAGGAGTGTCATGAAAAAAGAAAAATCAGAAGTCACTGGTACAGGTTTGGTGGGTATATTAGAATCAACATGGGATGGGTTAGTCATGGTAGATTAATAAGCGCTAGAAAACACAAAATCACAACAACACAGTCCAGAAAAATACAAGAAGCCGAAAAAAACTCAATAGCTAGTCCAAATAAATGCTATTGAATAAATCTGATAGTCCACTAAATTAAAAAATGATAAAAAGTGCATAATACATCAGCACCACACCCTAGAGAGGGAAAAAAAAAGGACTGAACTGCCATAGAAGAGTTGCCGAAGCATCTATGGCTAGGAAACACCCTGGTCGGCAGCCAACAAGACCCTCAGCAGCACTAGGGCAACCTGCTGAGGGGTGTAGAGGGTTGGGTAGGTGGTTTCGGGGGGTCTAGGCTGGCTGGGTGGGGCTGGAAGGGTGAAATAAAGGGCTAGAAGGGGACCGTCGGCACTCAAGGAGGAAGGAAGAAGATGAGACGGTGGCTGGGCAAAGAACTAGGGTTTCTGTGCTCTGGCTCTGATACCAAAAAAGATGAAAAGAATGATTTGACTTACCCATGAATGAGGTAGAGGCCAAATATATATATATATATATATATATAATAGATTTATGATACAATTTAAAAAACGATATAAATAATGAAACAATACTAAATCAGTGATTGACACAATCACAAATTATATACATAAATATTAAAAATAAAAAGATTTTATGTACTCTAATTTCTATATTCAACAAATTAATCATATTTGGCAGAGTGCCATCCAATTAATACAGCACTAGAACTAATGGTTGTAAAATCTGTTGATAATCTAGGTCAAGAAATGCGATTCATAAAAGGGAAATAAGAGATGATTTTAAAAATAAATATTTTGAAGACAAAAGAATGGGAGAACACAAAAGACGAGATGGGAAAACTCCAATCTCCAGAAGAGAAGGCTCCGTATGTAATAGGATGCACCATGGAATTAGACAGGCGCACATCCTTATTTGCTTATATGTAGAACAAAAGTAGAAAATATTGAGGCGGTGAAGCTCTTCCTGTAGACACACATAGTGTTAAAATTCAATGTATAAAGAGAAATAGAGAATTATATTATTGATTGATGTGTATTGTATATATTACAAGGAGATGTGCACTCTCTTTTATAGAGAGGAAAAGATACATAGGGTGCCAATTAGCACCGAAATCATAAAGCAAAGGGGGAACACTCATTATGAAAGCTAGACATAATGATACACTAACAATTATGACTAACACTACTAGATGTACATAATATACTAAAGATACTAACACTAATATATTTTAACAGCCCCCCGCAAACTCAAGGAGGATAGAAACTAACCAACTTGAGTTTGGAGAGAGGAACAAAATAATAAAATACATAAAAAATAAAAGATGATAGGAGACACTGTATGGTCGTGTCAGACCGTTGGTGAAGACACTGAATGATGGTGTCATAACGTGGTAGAGGACACTGGATGGTGGTGTCATAACGTTGTAGAGGACACTGTATGGTGGTGTCATAACGTGGTAGAGGACACTATATGGTGGTGTCATAACGTTGTAGAGGACACTGTATGCGAACCGGAATCAATGTCGGGACAGTTTATGGGGTCATGTCGGACCGTTGGAGATGCTAACCGGAATCAAATGTCGGGACAGTTTATGGGGTCATGTCGGACCGTTGTAAAAGTGGCACCCTCAAAAAGGTGTGCCCAATCTGTCAAAAGGTGTGCCATCAAAAGGCGTGCCCAATCCATAAAAAGGTGTGTCGGACATGATGGCGAGGCACGTGAGCGCCTTGGCTTGCGCGCCCGTTTTGTCGTCTGTCGGCAAGTGGCGCGCGATGCGCAGATCGGCCCTGGCTATTTAAACCAAGGTTGAGGCAGAGGCTGTGCAAACCAGTCTGAAACCTCTGAACTCTCGGAGAGCTTGTCTCTAAGAGCTGCAAATCTTGAAACACTCTGTAACCAACCCTTCTCTGAAAAACTCTGCGTTTTCGGAAAGAGAAACTTTGTAACACTTTGTAGCCCAGAAAATGGCCTCCTCGTCTTCCCGGGGTCTGCTCACTCTCTTTCCCGACCTCAACGAGTCAACAAGAGAGAGAACCGGTGCGGTGGCCCCTGAACCTCAACCAAGTGCTTCTGGGTTTGCTCCGTTGAACTTTCCTATGCGGTCTGTGGAGCAAAAAATGGCGGTGCAAACTGATATTGAGGCCAATCTGTATACTTTGAAGTCATGTGTGGAAACCATGACGGCGGTCACAAACTTGTCGCACCGGCTGCAGAGTAGGACAAATGAGGTGCAGCAGTAAAATCAAAAAAATTGTTTGGTGTATATACATATTTTGAAAAATAAACAATCTATGGGTGGTGGTGGTGATCGTCGTAATGGTTCAAGGTGGGTGTTGTCAGTGGTCTCAAAATTGTCGAGAGTTCACTTGAGAGTGGCCAAAGGCAAGTGATGATGATGGTGACTAGCAATGGGTCTTAGGGTGTTAATGTATACATGGCATATATTCTTACATATATTAGGTATTGATTTCCTAGATATATTAGGTATTGTCATAGTTAGGTCTCTTGTAGGATACTCTTTTTTATAGTTAGATTTCTAATAGGATACTCTTTCTCAGCCTATATATACAGACCTTCTATTGTATTCAATACAATACATATTTTTTTTTCTCTCTCTCTACTATTCTAACATGGTATCAAAGCTATAGGTTAAGCTCTTGGTGTTCTTCACTTTATCGGCAGGCGGCAGCCTTGCCTTGGCCGCCCGTCGAACCTCAACCTATTCCGTTGCCCTATTTTCCTTTCAATATCGCTTCGTGGTGACCTCTTCCTCTATTCGCTAGGTTATTTCTATCCCAAATATTTCTATCATACATTTATATATATATATATATATATATTATACCTATATCATGGTAAGTATGGCTATATACCATGCGAACCACCCAAGCCGTCCCCTCTGGCCCACCACCCAAGCCTCCTCCTCTAGCGTACAATCTATATTTTCCTTTCAGTATCTGTTTCAGGGTTTTTTTTTTTTTTTTTTTTTTTTTGTGTTTTTGCTGTTAAAGAAACATGGCTCTCATAGTAGAGAAGACCACCACAGGCCGTGAATCTGCGTCGTTCATTCTGCGGGCACGAGATCGTGAGTGAAGCTTGGTTGGGTTCCTGATGACAAAGCCATCCTTTACCAACTTCCTTATGGGTTGCCGAGAGTTGGCCATGGAGATCTCGTTGACTTCATTGGGATCAAGCCAAATCGTGCCTCTGCCGTACTTGAGGACGCTGGCGGCGAGCCGCTTCTGAAGCTTCAGCGACACCATGAGCTCTCCAAATAGAAGAATGAGGAAGGGAGGGGGTGGTGTCGGCGGCGAACCTTGATGGAGTGGTGTTGGCAGTGAACAGTGAGGCTGATGAACCTGATTGCTGCTATTCACGGCGGCAGCAGCACCGGGGGTGGTGGTGTTGTGTGTAATGAAAGGGTGGTTCAACAATTTTCCGGCAGGCCATCTCTGGGATGGATCTCTCTGCAAACAACAATTGATGAAATCACGAAATTCTCTCGACGCCGTAGGCGGTGCTTGAGGCGGCTGAGACATACGGATTGCACACATGAGAGACTAGCCCATGTGTGTGTGTCTGTCTTTCTCCCTGAATTTCAAGAGAGAGTTGAAGATGCAGCGGAGTGAAGGTATGTGTAGAAAACTCCAGCGGGCAGTGAAGGCAAGGTTGCCGGCCGACTGCCCGCCGGTGAGAAAGAAATATATGTCTAAATCTTATAGCTCTGATACCATGTTAAAATTCAATGTATAAAGAGAAATAGAGAATTATATTATTAATTGATGTGTATTGTATATATTACAAGGAGATGTGCACTCTCTTTTATAGAGAGGAAAAGATACATAGGGTGCCAATTAGCACCGAAAGCATAAAGCAAAGGGGGAACACTCATTATGAAAGCTAGACATAATGATACACTAACAATTATGACTAACACTACTAGATGTACATAATATACTAAAGATACTAACACTAATATATTTTAACACATAGTACAATGGATTAAATCACTCCTTTGTCCTACTGCATTAATTTATCTACATTACATATGGCCAAACTATCTCAGTCAACTTTTTCATATTTTACTTCATTCAGAGTCACTTCTAACTTAGCACTAGTTCATTCATTTCATAAGATCCCTCAAAGTCTCAAGCAACTCATTTGAACTACACTCACTTTTTGGACAATTGTTTATTTCACATTCTGTCTTCAAATGTAACAGCACTTATAAATCTAATGCTCATTTCGCCTACACATTTTTTGAATATATTGTTTCTTAACCAATGAACCATCTATACAATACAATAGATATGCCCTTGTGTCTTACAGAACTTGGGGAGCAGAATCTGCTTCACAGAGCAGAATTTGCTAAGAATAAAAGGAAACCAAAGAAAGAACCTAAAACTGGGATGGGAGAAGATATCGAGAGAGAGAGAGAGAGAGAGATGCCCTAGCAAACAATAGGCCCTTCCAAATTTCCAAGAAAACCAGAGACTGACTGTCTCATAGGACATTCATTTCTTTGCTCATGGCAGTCCACTAGAAAGAAATGGTGGCATTGGTCCATATATTGCTTGTTTCCAAATCTTTAAGTTCTAATTTCACATATTTACTTGAACTCTTAACATACTTCTTTTTTTCTTTTTCTTTTTCTTTTTTTGCATACCATGAGTTTTTTGGGTCCTTCCTAATTGCTTTCCTCTAAGTCCTTGAAGAAAATTGCTTATCTTAAAACCAATTTGCAAATTATATTATATGCTTGTGGAATATGGTTATTTTTGTTCTTTTCAGTTATCTTGATATATTTTACAAGCTCAACTAAAAGTATAAAACTGTTCAAAGTTTGTCAAATCATTTTCTAAACCCATTTCAATGTTTACTTCTTTTGAAGAGCCAACAATTGTCAGTGGTCATAAAACAGGTATGAAAAATACTGGATGTCTATATCAATTAGGAACATGAAAAAACAAGACTAACGTACTCAAAAAACAAATTGTCACCCAAAGTTCACTTTCTGCTAAAGTTGACAAATAATTCATATTTTCAACTGTTCCATGACAACTGTTACATATAATTTTATTTGTTTTCTGTCTCTTCCTTTGGTCTGTATTTGTTCGCCCCCCATCACTTCATGGGTTCAACCATTTAAAATAAACCAAAACAAAACAAAATAGGAAACAAAGATTGAGCATAGCTATGCAAAACAGACTAAAATGGTAGACTGGCAGTTATAGAAATTCAGACATTTTTTATATTCCACAAAAGAAATCAAAACCATTGTCAAGCAACTTTTTGTAGATTTGACTTAAAGTCATACTAATCCCAAATCCAACCTTAACCCATTATTTTAATTAATTATTTTAAAATAAATAAATAAAATAAAGAACTAACACACAAAAAACTTAAATTTACCATTTTAAGCATACATAAATGTATATATATATATATACTGACCTAGCTTCATTGTGAAGACCTGTCTGAAGAGTAAAGCGAAGAAGAAAGAGTTGAGAGATCGAAGGAACCCAAACAGCCAGAGATCCTTGGAGATTGTATACCCACCATTTTCTTGAAACCCAGCATGACAAAATGAGAGAGAAAACAAGGGACAAAAGGGGGAAATGTAGAGAGAGAGAGAGAGATGGATCTGTGTTGAATGAAGAAAATGTCACATACAAGCTGTGAATGAATGGAAAAAGAGAGAAAGGAATGGATGAAATGAGAATTGAATGCCAATAAAAGGGAATCACCTTCAAGAAATAGAGACGAGCTTTGATTCCTTTTTTTTGTTTCTTTAATGGGTTTATCAACATTTATTTTGACATTTTATTACACTCTTTATCACATCACATGGGTTTTGATGATGTTTTGTGTTTTTCTTTTAATTTTATATAATTTTTTTTTTAGGACATAATGTAATTTAACATAATATAAAATTTTCATGAAAAGATGGTTGTTCGGTTTTGTTGTTGTTTTGTTGTTGTTATTTGTCTGCACACTCTGTTCTGATCCATCTGCAAACCACTCTTTTGGAGTGGAAAGTGAAAATTGGGATGAGATTCTCTCTCTCTCTGCACAGTTTGAACTCGTGATTCTGTGGCAGTGCATATTCCGATGATTTAAAAATGACAGTTCATAGGTAATTTTTGTAATAGGAAAATGTTATAAATTTTAAATTTTTTATTAAATAAATAATTAAATATTTTATATGGGTGTGGGGTTATGTCAAATATTTAGTTATTTATTTGATAAAAAATTTGATATTCCTCGTATTACTTTATAAGAAAATTGTGTCACATCTATGTTTGATTTATATGCACATAAACTTAAGAAATTTACATAGTCCTCGTTTGACATAAGTTAAACAGGAGTTTTTTTTGTTAAAATAGTCACAAAAAAACAAAATATGTTTTTTAATCCAATGGAACAAAATGTCACATCCAAACCATAATCATTTCGGTAACGTTTGGTAGAATTTTCTAAATATGATTTGAGAATAGAGTTGTATTTTGAGTTTGTGAGTTTTAGAATTACGATTTGAGAGTGAAAAATTTGTTTGGTTGTGAGTTTTGAAGGAAATTCTGAGTTTTTAAAATTAGAAAAGTTATTTAATTAAAAAATTTATAACTCATAAGCAAACACACAATCCAATATCCTATTCAAAGCTCATATAAAAATTAAAAAAATTTCGAAAATATTTTTTATTTACAACATAAAAATAACATGTACCCAAGAAGGAAAAAAAAAATGAACACTGTTCCGGTCAACCGGTCGAACGTTCGAGGGACATCCTAGAGTACAACCAGATTAGTCAAATTTTTCTGCTTGAAAAGGAGTTTTCAAAAGTATGTGTGAAATTATAATTTGAAAGTTCAAAAAAAACACTACACTCAAATGAGTGGGTGAAAATGTGTTGGGAACACATAGCCAAACACAACCTTTATTTTTTATTTCACAAAAGTCAAAAAAATTCAAAAAACTTATTCCAAACAAGATTTTTTTAGCCCCAAGTTAAAATAGTCAAAAAATCAACCCACATCCTAAACGAACCCTAATGAAGTTTGAACTTGTATTTCACTTTTATCCTTAGCCCTCGTTTGGCATAAGCTAAACAAGGGTTTTTTAGATAAAATAATTACAAAAAGGCAAGATAGGTTTTTTAGTCAAATAAGACAAAATGTTACATTTAAACTGTAATTATTTCATTTTCTCTCACAAAAGTCAAAAAAACCAAAAAGTCTATCCCAAACAAAAATTTTTAGTCCCAGGCTAAAATAGTTGAAAAATTAAAAAGCCAACCCACATTCCAAATGAACGTGGTCTAAATTTGTACATTTTTATAGTGGAACATGCCTATTGGCAAGTTTTTTTCAAATTAAAATTGTATGTTTTTATAATTTATGGATCCCACATCAATTGATGCTGTTTCAAATTTTTAATCGCATAATAAATTATTTATTTTATTAATAAATTATTATTTTAATCAATAATTCAAGTAATTTTTTTGTTATATGAAAGAATAATTAAAAATTTTATTTTTTTTATTAATTCTGTTAAATAAAAAATTTTGATAAAAAAATATTTATACTTTTTAAAATTACAATAGACGACTTGCATTTTAAATAAATTTTAAAAAATATATTTATATTTTTCCTAAAATACAATGAAATTGTGTGATTATATAAGGATAAATTGGCCTTATATCTACCTTGAAATATGCATATAACATTATGGTTAGTGATTATTTTTTGAAAAATGTCTCGTAGCTCAAATTTTGTGGCTCAAAAATGGCTCAAATGGCCAAAACGACGTCATTTTGGCCATTTTTATGTTGTTCTGTACTCAAAACGACGTCGTTTTGTATTAATTAAGTTTGAGTATAAATTATTTTAGTAATTTTTTGATTTTTTATAAAATGATATATAGAAAAGTAAAGACAGTGATATAACAACTTATAATGACTTTTTGACTAAAATACTTAGTTCTCAAACGAGACCTTAATAATAATATTATTAATGTTTTTGTGTGTGTGTGTGTGTGTCTTTATGTGTTTTATTGTTTAAATTTGAAAATGTTTTAATTTTAACTTTATATTTATATTTTTAATAAAATATATACATTTAGAATCATTTTTTTTCCCCTTAAAGTTAAGCAAGACCTGAATATGAAATTTTGTAAAAGACAAAAAAAAAAAAATCAAAAATCAAAAATCAAAAATTTCAAGGATCACATAACTGTTAGATATAACTATTTAGGACAATAAGATTTTACTAAGGTCTTGTTTGGGAAGACGGTTGGATTAAAATAACTCATTAAAAAAAATTAGTTAAAATAGTTAATAAAATAAAATATCGCATTCAATACATAATCATTTTATTTTTTCTTTCACAACTATCAAATCAACTACAAAAAAAAAAAAAATCAACTTTCCAAATACAATAATTTTAGCCAAGCGAAAATAGCTAAAAAGTTAAATAGTCAACTTTCCAAACAAAGCCTATGAGCGTTATTACCTTTTATATTCCATTTTTAATTCCATTGGTCAATATAATTGCACAAACTTAATAATTTCACATCATTAGATTTGATTTTTGAAATTAAATGAGCATTTTCAACTTAAAATGATGATTTTAGATTGTTTGGGATAGCTATTTTTTTTTTTTTTTTTAAGATGGAGGGATAGCTAGAGTTTACTTTGCTTTTTAAACTTAATAATTTCACACCAGGACTTTATTAAATGATGATGATTTGAGCATTTTCAACTAGAAAATGATGATTTTAAAATAGTAAAATATAAATTGGATTAGTCATACAAAGCAGCTTCGTCATTGCATGAGTTTCTTGAATTTCAAGAGAAACTGTGGTAAATTATTAATAATTGACAATCATAGGGGCAGGACAATAAAATGTGCCAACATAACAACATTTTTCCATTTTCTTTCAACAACTGGATTACTTTAACACAAATAAACTAGAAAGAATTCTTTTAGTTGTAGCCTACAAATTGCCTTATTTTCATATTTAGTAATTTTTTTTAATATAAATTTTAAAGAGTGCTGCTATTAGCACTCCATAAATTATTTTAAACCCTTTTAATTTTTAAACTTTTTTTTATTACCATAATAATCTCAAATAAAATTATTAAAAATGACATCATTAATTTCGGGGCACCCCCATCTCACAATTAAACCTACACACCTACTACATCATGAATTAGAATTTATGAGAGCACTCACCTCCACCACCACCCATCCATCTTCCCTAAATCTCTCATTCAAAACCTATCCACCCTCAAAACTTTGAAAATCCTTTAGTGGCAATATTCCGACGATAACACTGGCAACCATTTGACTACCTACACTTCTCCGGCAATGGCAATATTCCAACGGTAACAGTGACAACCCTTTGGCAGAATATAAGCCCGAACATTACTTGTTTGAGACGACGTTCCCGAACAAATAAGTAATGTTCACGAATGCAGGGTTCGAATATAAAAATTTCTTAACGCATTAAATAGTTAAAATTATTAATGCTTATAGAAATTTTCATTTTTTCAAGTTTGGGAATACAGGTCCGAACATTACTTATTTGTTCGGAAAGGTATCCTGAACAAATAAGTAATGTTCAAGAATGCAAGTCTGAACACAGAAATTTCTTTAAACATTGAATGGTCAAAATTTTTAATACTTCCAGAAATTATCAAAAGTAGCTCAAATCCATTATCAAGTTCAAAAATTATTTTTTCATCGCATAACTTTGATAATATTACAATGTAATTTTCTGCTGAACTCACAATTTTATAATATCTACCAACCAAACCAATTATTATAATTTTTTTTCGTGCAAGAGAATAAATTATTACAAAAAAGTTAAGAAATTATGTATATATATATATATAGAGAGAGAGAGAGAGAGCACATATCAACTGTAAGATTGGTGAATAAGACAATAGAGACGGTAATCACATTGACTTCTTGATAGATTTTGTTAGAATTTTTTGGAAGGGAGATTTTTTTTTAGTGTGGAAATATTCATTCAATAAGTAGAATGTTTTCATAAAGACAATTTTGATATTATTTGAAAAGAAAAAATAAATTTTGAAGACCCAAAGAAATGAAACGTCCAAAATAATTCAGAATGCTAATAACACCACTCATTTTTAATCTGTCTAGACTGGCAAATTTAAAAGTACTGATTTTTTTTTTTGAAAATGCAGAGTGGATATTTTATTTCAAATTTGAAAAAATTCACTAAAAATAAAAGTTAACCCAAATAAGTTAGGCAGCTCATGATTTGGTAAATCTTTGAATAAACTAACTTCATGTCCAATGCATGTGATAATTTACTGGTATTTTAAAAAACGAGTGAGTCTAAAATATCAAATTCTAAAACATCAAGGAGAAGACTATTTGTAAAACTGCAATAATAAAATGAGATAAATTGCTCTTCACACCAGCGGCTCTATTTGTAAACATCACAAACTTGAGGCCAATTTCCGAGTGATGAGGACCGAAAAACAATCCTAAAATACTTTACCAACATCGTAATGTCAGCATAAACATCACGTTACAAAGTACAAATTTAAAAATAAAATTACATGACTGCATCCCTACACTACAATACAGCAAAACAAGATCAGGAGTTGGGTTGAGTCTGGAATCATCACGATGTATAAAAGTACAGCTGCACAGAGAGTAACAGTCCACACAAAAATAAAAAGTTATTCAGCAGCCAAAAGAATGATGGAAGAGCATGTGTTCATTAGAGCAGTTAATATGACACCACAGCAACAAAACATGATCAACAGTAGGGGATGAATCTTGAAACACGATGCGTAATAATACACATGCAGAAATTAATAACAGTTCAGATAAACGTTATTCACCAGCGAAAAAGTATCCTCCAAGCTGATGCAGAACAAGGAAGCTTTCTTCCCAATTTCATTTGCTATTCTTCTTCTTTAACTGAGGCCTGTGGATCAAGCAAACAAAAAAAAAATTAGTTGGATTCAGCAGATTAATTCCTAGTCAGATTCAGCAAATCCAAGGTGTTGTTTGACAACACAATTATGTTAGTTTTCTGTTTATATATATATATGGGAAACTTTAAAAACAATGACCAAAAATCAGTTGGTGTATAAAAAATTTCGAAAACAAAAATAAATAAACATGTTTGGTGAATTGCCAGAGGTGGTGGGCAGAATGCTGTCAAAGGTCATGGGCAGTGACCAGAGTTCGTTGGGGCTCATCGGCAGTCAGCTGGCCGAGCAACCGATGGTGCAAGAGGTGGTTGGAGGGGCACTGGGTGGTGGGAGAGGGACGAGAGAGTGAAAAAACACCTTTTTTGTTTCCAAAATTTTAAAATTAATTCACTTTTTTAAAAATGAAAATAATATACCAAACAGTTCTTTATTCTAGTTTCGCAACAAAAAAATGCAAAATGAAAACAGAAAACAAAAGGGTTACCAAACAAGGCCAGCAGTAGACCCCCAACCTAAAGAACACACCCAAACTGGAGTCACAAATGGCATAAAAAGCATCTTATTCTCTTTTATTACACACTGCAAATTCGCAAGAGGCATAAAAAGCATCGTATTTTCTCACTTTACATAAATCAAATTTAGAAAATCTTAATATAATTGTACAAATTCAGCTAGAAACTCCAAAAAGTAATCACAGCATATAATCCCCAACAAGATCATGAGACCCACATGGGCCGTACCAGTGATATTTGGAGACATGCCAAGCATTTCAACTTAGAAGTAGAAATTTTTCTAAGAGGATGATCAAACAACTAGTTAGAGTTATCAACCTCATTTATACTACTTTCTTCATCAAATATAATGAGATTACTAGAGGAGATTGAGTGGCGATCTTAGGCCATCATTCAATTTATCAGCAGATGTAGAGACATTTTCTTTACATTGCGAATCCACTAACGAATTAAACAATTCAAAGAAAGATGCACGGCAGGATTTCAAATTTCAACCTGTAGGAAAAGTGACTCTGGGGGGGTGTAGATGATGAGGACAAGGTAATCTTCTAACATCTTACTGGAGTTTCATCTGTCTATTAATGTTAACCCTCTAACAATTGATGTTTAATAATTGAATAATATCTATTAATTATTAACTTTTGACAAACCAATATCTTTCTTATCAAGTAAAAGTAAAAATATTAAAAAGCACCAAGGGCGCACACCCATGTACAAAAATATATGCATCACCTATACATTAAAAACCCATTTAAAGGCCTCTACAAAATTTAAAAAATTGGCTCAAGAATGGAATGGAATAGCCTGCCCAAGAACCGCCAATGGCCTTGTGGCATCACCCCAACACTTCCATAGGGGAGGTTGGGGGTTAAAGCCTTAATTTGGGCATGGGTGTCTGTGAGTTTGGGTATTAGGAGCATTTGGGAAATTTTGTAGCTGGGGGAAAAAAATTTCATGCCCAAGAGCCAACTGCACAAAAAAGACAGTACTCTTTAATCTAAAATTGGCTCTTCTTTGCCATCAATTTTTTTTTCCCTTCATTCCACTCAACCTCTACAATCCACAGACACCAAATACCAAGCTTTTCTGTCCTTTCCTACGCACCCAAGCTACTCTCCAAGAGGAAAGAAGTGCTGCCAACTTGAAACCAAATATCATTCTATGGAAGATTACTAATAGTTCTAATTTTTAATAATTCATCAAAATTTGGAGGGGAAAAAATAACCTTAAACTTACATATGAAGTAGCTACAAATTACAAGTTGCATTAATTTACTATTAAGAAAGAAGGGAATTACAAGCTCTCAAACAACTTAGAAATTTAAAATAATAATAATAATATAATAATATCTTAAAAATATTTTGGTTGAAAATTAGGATGAAAGTTGAAATTTAATGATTCCACTAAATAATAATTTCTAAAACTCACAAGAATATTCATAACTAGAGAGTGAACTGTATCTTCAACCAAGTACACAAACCCTTGGAGATTGCAAGCAAGAAACTTAATGAGGTACATATAGCAACTCCTTGCTTTATGCTTTCACACTAGATCAACAACATTTTATAAGAATATAGGCCACACATGCTATCAATATTTTTTTTTGGTACATTGGAAGCCGTAGCTGGGAAAAAAGAATCTTGAACCCTTAAAACCCTTAAACCCCTAGTAACAGTACAATGATTCTGATCAACTGGGTTAGCCCCAGTTGTTTTCCATGATCATCTTTAACAGACAACACCACCCAGAAAAAGAACATCAATGGCAATAGCACCCCATTTGAGTAAGGGACTAAAAGGGTTATTTGGGATTGGCATTTTTAGTGCCTTTTTTTGTTGATTTCTTTTCATTTCCAGTTTTTTTTTTTTTTTTTTTTTTTTTTTTCCCACCAAAAAGCTCTAGACTTTTAGGTTTTACTTGACTAGACAAACCAAAAAAGTAAGAATTTTTTTTAAATAATTAAAAAAATCCCACTAAAGACAAAAACAAAAATAAAAAGTCGGCTTTCTTGGTTTTTTTTTTTGGGGGGGGGGGGGGGGGGTGTCTATGCTGAGTTTTTTTTGAATTTTTTAACTTTTTAGATTCTTTTTCACTAGACGGATCGGAAAAGTAAAAAATAAAAAATAGACACAGATTAGAAAAACAATTACTAAAGACAAAAAGTTCAAAAAACAAGTGAATTTTTTAGCTGGTTGCCAAATGAGCTCTAAATAGAACATGCACCAAAAGCTTTTACTTAACACAACTTTCCAAATCAAAAAACTGCAGGTAAGAACAGATCCATCAACCAACTTTAGTAGAATATGGTTTCAGTTCCAATTCAAATATGTATACATATATATTTGTTGTTAAAAGACAGAGACGATCTTTAAATTTGAATAGAAAAAGGGGGAAACAATTATCACCAAAAGTTAAATTTTTAACAAAATGGAACACTTTCTGGTCCTTTATAGAAAGGGTTCATTGACTTTTGTTAAAAATGTATGACTAATCATACTCTAAAAGCATGCAGAAAAGGGTATAATACAACAAGATAATCCTTTTCCAATTTGTAAGTTTGTTTTTATTTTTAAAATTTTAAATTAAATTAATCTAGTTTAATAAGCCAATAACGATGCTTTATCAATCTCATTACATTTATGGAGTCAAAATGATGTCCCATCACAGTTCAAACTAGTGACATGGATCCTATTCACGCTTTCTACAACAATTTAGATGCACATGGACATTGTTTTCAGGATTCATCAGTCCACTAGGACAACAACACATGGTATACAACTACAACCGAGATGAGAATTCGACAGTGCTGCAACTAAGAACCAACATAATCTATTTCTCATAACTTACCTAGTAATTGTCTCCAACTCCTCCACGGCAAGTTTCATTGCATGAAGACTCATTTTCTTCACCTGATTCAAAGGCCCAAATGTTTAGCACTTGCACAACAAAAATCTTACAGAATACAGGTCTCTTATACAGATACTTCCTATCCTTATCCTACATTTCACAGTGCAACAATTGCAATCCTACACCAAAACACTAAGCTGAATGGGGATATATATATACGTGTGTATATATCATATGTAACTGAATAGGGATAGAGTGAGAAGTCTAGATATTTCAAAATGATGGAGAAGGATAGTAGATTTCAAATTATATATACGTATAATATATAATGATACACCATGAACAAACAAATTTGCATTTTGATTAGCCGTATGATGATTTGAGCTTCACTCTCAAGCTTTCCAACCGTCACATTGAATGACCCAAAATTGACTTACCGAGTTTGAGAACGAAAGTCAATTTACCTGATTTTGAGGAAAGCTATTTTTTTACAAAAAATATTTTTCATAGATTTTGTTCAACCAAACAGAATAATTGAGTAAAATATTTTACCTCGAATCAAACAAAGCCTAGGTTGAAACTAATATTGTAATCATTCCCCAACCAATAATTCAGATTGTAATCATTCCCCAACAAATAATTCAGAATATTTTCCAAATACAGAGAGAGTATCATTAAAACAGTCAAACTGAAACCAGCAATCACCTAGCAAGATTGCATAGATTTGATTTGTTTACTTCTTAATGCTCTTACTTAAATTACAGAAAGCAGCAATGTCAAATGACACAAGTGATCAAGTGGACAAAAATACATTTAACTCAATACATTACATGGAGTGAGAATAAACTGGAGATTCTGATTGCAGAATTAACTCAAAAGTCAACCACTTTGATAAAGAGAAATGAGTATCATGAAACCATTAAAGCCCAATACTGGATTGTACAGGAAATGGCATTGAAAACATGGAAATATGAAAATATACCGAAAACCATCAAAGAGTTCAACAGACAGAAATGAGATGGTATACCTCCAACTTGTCTTCCTTAGCCCTATGATTATTTGGAAGTACACGGAATTCCTCTGTCAAACGGACACACTCATGAACATTTTCAGGTGACACAAAGTCAAGGGCAACCTTTATACACGACTGTAAAAAAACATTAGAAAATCATTTCTGAAATGACAACACAAAAACATTCATAGATCACCAGCAAAGTATTAGAAAGAAAATAGCTATCACTTCAGCTTACCTCGGTAAAATATATATATATATATATATATATATTTTAAGAATGGGACACATTGGTTAGTTCCTATCCCCCTTGAGTTTGCGGGGGGCTGTTAAAACCTACCATCACCTACTCCACCTACTACACCTACCACCACCTACTACACACCTACCACTACCACCTACTACCACCTACTCCACTACATCTCCTATATAAGGAGCCCCACACCATTTGTAATATACAATATACATCAATCAATAATACATACAATTTATTCTCTCTCTATCAATTTATTTTACATCAGCTCCAGTGTTTAAACCTACTGGCAGTGTCTGAACCCAATATGATCACCTTGCTCATGTTGGATAGCTTGATATACATTATTTGACCAATCCAAACAGCATAAACTTATGGGACTAATGGTGACCTAACAATCAAAGCCCCCTAACGATCAGACATCGTTTCTCAGTCGCCCCATAGTTAACTTGCCACACATCATCTCCTTAGTTGCAAAACCTAGCTAGAGCTGTCTCAGTCGCCAACATAGATAAATGTGTCTCCAATTTTTGAACCCAGTTGACGAACCCAGCCAATGTTTTTGACCGTTGTCAATAGCAGCCTGTCATCATCACATACACTATTGCACAATTCCTCTCGGTTTTGTCAACCCTTCTCTTGTTAGAAGTATATTTTGCTTCATCGTTGAAGTCCCACAACCTATGAATCACAGATACTTCTAAAAGAGTCATATCCATATCATACCTGAATCGGATACCAATGCTCCTTGGGATACTTGCAGATACATATCAAATACTTCCTGAACATTTCCAATACTTTATGTTAATTTTGATAAGTATCAGATACTTTTCAGACACTCTTAAGTCACATATCCAAAAATGGTAATAATTTTTCATATTACAAGAGTATAATTGCTAGAATAAAAAAAAAAAAAAAAAAAAAGTTTTTCAATATTTTCTTATAATTTACCAAAGAAGAAAAGAGTAAGATTAAAATAGTACTCTACTTTTTCAGATTTTATCAAATTAAAGTATGCATTGGGAGAAAAAGGGGAAATTGACTATTGACTATTGACTCTAAAACTAATATCTCATCCCTAAAAAAGGATTTCTCACTATAGTTTGAGCTCATGTATAATATATTTCTAAAAATTATTAAAAAAATTCAACATATCCAAGTTCGTACCTTTTTAAAAAAAAAAAAAATATGGATTTTGTCATATTGCCATATCCATATTGTATCATATTAGTATCCCTTATCTGTAGCCCACAACCATTTCTCTATCACTACATCTTTGATTTCTTCGCAAATTTTCGTTTGACATCTCCATGACCCTTTGAGATAATCGGGGTATCTCTCATCAAAGTTTATCGCAACCAAGCAATTGCAACTTTTGTTTGTCGCAACAGAGTCATATGCAACAACATTGCTAACCCACTTAAAGATTAAAACCAACCTACAAACACTCAACCCAACCTAACCCCTTTATAATCAGATATCTACAAATGCTTTTCTTCCACCAATGGTTCTTTGTTTTTATTCCCACTATGTCTGAGGTCATGTAGCAACCCATCAGTATTCGTCTGAATGAGAATAATTACTCTTATTGGTCCAATGTTGCAAGGAATTTTTGACTACGTAAAGGAAAGTGGGGTTATGTGACATGTTCAGTAGTTAAGCCCATCGATCCTAGGGTTCAAGGATTTGAGAAATCTACAGCAACATGGGATATTGAAAATGCTCAAGTGCTTACTCAGTCCACAACCCCGTCGAGAAAGTACTAGTTTGAACTTTTCTATGTATGACACAACAAAGAAGGTATGAGGCTATTTGAAAAACATAGTATCAGCTCAAGTTAGGGGAGGTTTTAGGTTCAAGTGTCTTTGTTTGTGCTTGCTTCACATTTGCATTTTGTTTCTCTCTATGTATGTCTTCTCTGCATGCAAGAAGAGATTGCACGAAGGAGGATGTTGGATGGCTTAGTACACATTGTAGGACCTATTTCCTAACAACTTGAGATTTTGAGCCTTGTGGTGATCTAATAACTTACGCCTATGCTGTGTATTGAAATTTAAGAGACAAGATCTTTGTCGTGTTAGGGCTCTAGAGATCGTTGGAAACCAGACTCTCAAATTCACAACTATGGTTAGATCTATGTTACGTTGTCAATGGTTTAATAACAAGTGCCAGTGTTCCATAGGTTGAAGACAAAAATCCAAGCAACTACTCAAGAAAGGTACAGGAACACTCACTTTTTTCATCAGATAGCTAATACTCATAGGAGTAACTTCACCAACAAGATTCTAATGATTAAATCTTATATTCAAAAAAGGAAATCAAGAGTGGTATTGCAAGTTTTAAAGGGGGGATCTGTTTAGATTCTATGAATTGGAGACCTAAATTAGATGGGATATTGCTTAGCCATCTCTGCCAAAGAGCGTTGTTTTACAACAGAGGTTATTGTAGCTTTCAAGTCCCTTAATGGAGATAAGGCTACAAATCCAAATTGGAGGACTCTTGCTTTTTCTCACTCTTGAATTTTTTTGTAACATCTAAAACATGTATTGTAAACAAATATTGAATTTTATGTTGGTTTTAAGGCTAGAGAATGGAGAGTTTTCATCTAGTGAAAAAATTTCACTCATGGTTAATAAAATCGCGATCCGGAT
Source organism: Camellia sinensis (assembly GCF_004153795.1). NCBI lineage: Eukaryota > Viridiplantae > Streptophyta > Magnoliopsida > Ericales > Theaceae > Camellia > Camellia sinensis. Next base: position 462,217 of record NW_021025111.1, read on the forward strand.
CGTAGGAGCCTACTGTGAAGCTAAGTCCCACGTCGCATGTGTACTAAAGTAATATGAAGTATATAAGCGTGAGGGCACCTTCATCTTAATAGTTAGTTTTTCGGATTGAGTTCTACCTATGACCGTGTAACATGGTATCAGAACCGGAGTATCAAGGACGGGTAGGGTGCGTGCCATTGGCATGCACTACACAAATGCTGCCAAGTGAGCACGCTGAGCATGAGGAAGGGTGTGAAGCGAAATCCCATATCTCCTGAATACTAAAATAATATAAGGTATATAAGTGTGAGAGTACCTTTACCTTAATAGCTATCTTTTGGAGTTTAGTTCTACGCAAGATCGTATAACATAGTGTTAGATATCTTGATATACATTGTTGGCCCCACTTCCTAATAGCTTAAGCTTTTGGAAAAATTAATGACTTAACATGGTGGCAGAGCTCTAGCAAAAGGAGATCTTGGGTTCAAGTTTCTCCAATTACGTTCGGTCCCCGTTTGCATTCGTTCTCTTGTTTGCATTCTTTCCTTGTTTGCATTATTGTAGGATCAGTGTTATAACAGGATCGTATGGGATCATATAAGATCATAGTAGAATTGCTAGATTTGTGATTTTTCACGTTATTTTTAATATATATCATCCTAATTTATATTTTTACCATATTTTTAATAAAAAGTAAAATCTTACGATCCTCGATCCTATCCTACAATCCAATCCATGAGACTCTCTCATTAATCCTACGTAAGATCCCGATTTTAACAACCGTATTTTCACTATCTAGGATAATTAAAAATGATATTAAAATGGATAATTCATAACAATAAAACAAACATAATTCAATATACGTTGGTAGTACAATCATTACAATGATATTCATACAAGTTACACAACAATAATGCAAGTAGTGAGTCTAGTCATTTATATTACATGGAACATGCTCTCATATACTATTAAACTACTAACTTGGGAACTACTAAGTACTAACAAACTAACCTACCAACATCACTTCCCTCTTTGATGTTCACATATCAAACCCAAAAAATATGAAGGATGTGCGACTCCCACTCGTCATCATCAGATCCAAAAAGAAGGGCTTAGAGAATGTTGGTAACCCTCGCTCATGTTGTCATCATCATCATCATAAGTTTGTTGATGTTCAAAAAGTAGTTCGAGTTTGCAAATCCACTATTGATTCTACTACAACCATCAACACTACCACTGGAATTTTTGGGATGTTGACAAGCATAACCATAAGAAATGGGTAGCACAAATATACCATATCCATAGCTTTGAGGTGGAAAAAAAGCTATAGGAGGTAGTTGGTAGTAGTAGGATGGTGGTGGAGATAGTATAGAGCTAGAGGCACATGAGGTTTTGGATATAGGTAGGTAGGTAAAGTTGAGTAATCCCAGTGTTTTTTAAGGCGAAAAGCGAACCGAGGCGACAAGGTCTCCTAACGCCTAAGTGCGAGGCGAGGCGAGACGACCAAAAATGATATTTTTTAAAAATAAATTGTATAGACAAAAATACAAATATTTTCAAGAACCATCATGCAATTATCATTCCAAATACTAAATATCCATAAACAAGCAATTCAATGTTTCAGCATCAAGAAATTAAAGAACATATTTTAACAATATTAAAGAACATAAAGAAATTAAAATAGTTGAAATTAATTGAATTAAAATAATTAATTGAATAACCAGGAAATTAAAATAACTAGAAAATTAATTGAATTAAAATAAACAAATTAATTGAAATTAATTGAATTAAAATAATTAATTGAATAACCAGGAAATTAATTGAATTAAAATAAACAAATTAATTGAATTAAAATAATTAATTGAATAACCAGGAAATTAAAATAACTAAGAAATTAATTGAATTAAAATAAACAAATTAATTGAATTAAAATAATTAATTGAATAACTAGGAAATTAAAATAACTAGGAAATTAATTGAATTAATTGAAATGTTAACACAGAAAAAAAATAATTGAATTAATTGAAAAAAAAATTAATTTTAAAATAATTGAATTAATTGTAAAAATTAATTTTTGCGAATTAACAATTAATTTAAAAAAATAATTGAATTAATTTTAACACTGGGTTCAACAGTGAACCCAAGTGAAGTCGAAGGGAAGCAGAAAAAAATGAACAAAGGAAGAACAGGGGGGAAGAAGGGGGGTCCAACAGTGAACCCAGGTGGAGTCGAAGGGAAGAAGAAGAAGAAGAAGGAACTCACCTGTAACGACGTCCGAAGAAGGAAGACGAAGACCCAGGAGGTGAAGTCGACTTCGGTATGCCTTTCAATGTCGACCCAGGAGGTGAACTCAACTGCAACGACTGTGATCTAGGGTTTGGACTTCACATTTAGTAGAAAGCAACTATAAAAGTAATTAACTTTGTCGATGAAGGGCCCAGATGAGTCGAACGAGTTGATGAAGGGCCCAGATGACTTAAACTGAAATCAGGCAAAAAACAGGCGAAGCGTCACTTCGTTTCGCCTCACGCTTCATCGCCTAAGCCTCGCTTCAGGCGTTTCTTCATCGCCTCACCATTTTGCCTCGCCTCAGGGTGCGTGAAGCGCTAAAGCCTCGCCTCGCCTCGCTTAGCACTTAGGCTCGCCTCTGATAACACTGAGTAATCCAATTAGATTCTCTAATTCCAAGCTCTCCTAAATGTATCATTTGATGAATGACGACGACGTCTCCTCATATCAGCTATATTAGTATGTTGTGGAAATTATTGCACTTCACCAATTTCTTCATTATCACCAAAGCTATGCATCCCAAAGGTGAACTGCTTCTATCACCATGTCCAGACACTCCAATTTCATGTTGGCCACCACAAGCATTGCCCCCTCATCAAAGAGTGAATTGGTATCAGTGTGTGACTACAACTACGTGGACTCAAACCATCATCAGATCCACTTGCAGAAGGACAAGAATGTTGCACATTCCCTTGTGCCTGACTAGTTGCATCATCGTGATCATCATCATTAAGGATTAGTTAATCATAATTGTCTTGCCCATCTAATATTGGCTGTTCTCTCTCTTTTAACCACAAGCTAATGGCTCATCTTCTTCAAAAATATAATCCAAGTTGATTGGATAAAATGAGCCTCTGTCTCTTTGGCTTCTCCTTGTGGCATGCCTGATCTTCAGCCTCGTTGTAATAAACATAGACATGCTCTTTTAATTTTTTATATTTCAACCTATTCCTTGTGTTTGTACAAAAAGCTCCGATTTTGCTCAAAATTAGAGGATGATGTAGTTTGGCTCAACACTTTGCAATTCTTTGAAGTTCAGAAGCATATGTGCCATAATGAATCCACCATTCAGCTACATTACATGGGGAAACCAACAATTAAAATTTGCAATAAGTAATATAAAACTTGAAAGATTAAATAAATTTGTGCAATATCCAATTACCAGGATTAGAATGTTGCACCGCCTTCGAAGTTATTATTACATTACCAAATGAATCTGTTTATCCCGAAACAGTAAAATCTACAAATTTACCAAGTAATGCAAATATTTTTACTAAATAATATTATTCAAAATTGTAATACATAATAAAATTATCAACTTACTTGATAAATGGCTCTAATTTGATTATCAATGTTAGACTCCAACCTCCAATCATCTTCTTAATGGAAAAGGATCATTTCCAGCACTTTCATCCAACACTTGATCTAAAGGCCACAATTTAATACTAGTCATTGTCATATTTTGTGGCGTCTAGATCAAGTGTTGGATGGTGGCTGGATGGTGGAGGATCCGAATCCATTCTTAGCACCATCCACGACTTCCATATGGTTAGAAAGAGTTCCACCATATTGGAATTGGGAATTGAGAAAATAACCTACCAAGTATTTCATAACATATTGAATAAATGTGAATACTCACCAGCTGCATGTAAATCAAGATGTAGCTAAAAACTCCACCTTTTATCAATGAAAACTACTATAGACCTAGCAGAAAGAAGCCCAGGTTTCGCTCAGGCAATTTCTAGCACTCCTTGGCAACTTTCTAGCAAGAAGTAAAAACACTTCCAAAGTGTAGATTTGGGAGGGCTTTGAGAGTTTCTCCCCCGAATTCTAGCATAGATTTTTGGATTTTCAACACCCACAATGGTCCCCTCTTCTTTCAATCCTCCTCCCTTACTATTGTGGGTGTTCTTCTTCTTGAACGTTGGCTTCTGACAGTAACCAATCTACAAGAAGGCAACGGCGGCAGCGGCGAAATTGAGCAACGACAACAACAGCAAAATTGAGCAACGGCGGCAGGGACAACATCAATGACGATGGTGGGACTGAGTTCTTTTTAATTGTAGATCTTGTTTTCCAAACCACATCTTTGAGTAGATAGCGGTTTTCCCTCACTGCTGCTAGTTTTTCGGCAGCTTTTATTGTTTGTTGTTGTAGTTTCAATAGGTTTTCTTGTTTGGTCCTTTGTTGTTTTCTTTTTTGCTATGTATGATGTTAACTTTTATTTTAATATAACTGCTTTTTAACTTTTATAAAAAAAATGATCTTCCAATAATCTTTATAATACTGTCAGTCTCTTTAAATGACATGTTTTGCCATATCCATAGCTTCATATAGAAAGCCCATGGTAGGCTTCTCATCTCCATCTACTAGTGGAAGTACCCTGACAAGAGGTTCTTACACTTTCATAAGTTCCTTCTTTATTCCAAAATTCTCGCTCAAGTATTATCTTTCTTACTTCATGTCCCTTTCCTCTCTATTTATTTGCCTATTTAAAGATTCTTCACCCAATAGAGTTGAACATATCTTTCAAGGCAATCTTATGTCACACAATATTTCCCAACATAATAAAATTTGTGCAAAAACTTATGATGGTGGGCTGTAATAATTCTCTACCATTGGTAAATTGCTTCATTAAATAAACAAGCCAAGTAGAGTTATAAATAAAACTTGTGATTGTCTTCCATCATCCAACACTTTCGCCACTCTTTTACTTTCCAGTGTCAGGTAACATAAGCAATGCAATGTGTTACACATGCTGTACGACACAAATTCAACCCCTTCAACATAAGCTTCTTACCTGCAAGTTTCATTGCAGGTTCATTATCTATTACAACTTGGACCACATATTTCTCTCCAATTTCTTCAATAACCTTGTCCATTAAACCAAAATAATAATCTGCATACCTTCTAGGTACATCTGTGGCATCCATAGACTTATGAAAAACTGTTCCCCGATTGACATAAACTAGGAAATTGATTATATGCTTCCTAGTAGGCCCTATCCATTCTTCACACATTATAGATACCGCTCTCTCCTCCTAAATAGGCATATGGGATTCAATCCATTTCTTTAACACGTCACTAATTGGGCAAATATACTTTGGTCACCTCATATGGAGTTGGGGGTTCTACATTTGGTGCAACTTCTCTAGCAACATCCAACATTGGTTCAAACGAAGGATTAAGAACTACATTTGCAGATATTCAAATGTATATGATGAATTGGCTCACTGTCCCACAGAAACTTTGCTCTCGAAGTGTTCATCGTTGTTGTAGGGAGCTTTGGCTGCTTGGAAGTTTTACTCCAATGCAGGACTAAATCAATTGTGTCTAATCTTGCTTTTCGTGAGTTTCGATCAGTCCATTTACTATTACGAGTACTCCTCGTCTCCCGAACACTAGCAGATCGACGTCCCATAGTAGCTCAAGGTGATCCTGTCAATTCGGATGAGCTGCCCCTACTTCATACATCACTCCAGCATATGCTCTAAACCTTTATTTTTCTTCCCATTCCTTCCGATCCCTTAAACTTGCCTGTATTGCCATTGTTAACTCAAGATCAGTGTCATCACTAGCAACAGTAATACCTTCAAAATCAGCATATTCTTCGTTGTCAACATCATCATCACTACCATATTGTCCTTGAGAAACTCTAATATGTTCTGCTACTTCATCCTTTTCACCCCTTCAATTTTTTTTCCTTGTAGGCCAAGAGGTGTTTCATCATTGTTTCTCTAATTTCTGCTGTAACATTGGAACATGGTAGAACATGCCCTTCAAAATGAGTTGATTGTTGCTTTCATCTAGTGATTCCACCTATAATAAACCCGTCACACACCTAACTTGCAATACAATTTATGCCTATTATCTGGCATTGGATCTGCAAAACTCCATCGAATATCACCACCAAGTGTTTCCCCTGATGTCCTAGTTACTCTGCAATTACATTCACAATTCTCAAGAAAATTACTCAAATTAAATTGAGAGTATCACACAACCACTCATTGCCCATTGAGTCACTGATGGTAGAAAAATTAGAACAAATTATAAAACTTAATAGATCTCAAAGACTCAAAACAAATGCCGACTGACCCACACGGGTCTCAACCTGTAGTAATTAATTACGAACTCAATAAGGGAAAAAAATAAAAACTTAACAAGGTGGCATTCAATCAATCCATTTCTCTGATAATATGATAAAAACCAAAATAGAGCAGGAGCAGCAGTGCTTCCAACCCATATGATGTTAATTTATTATATTAAAACAAAAAAAGAGTTGGACAACCCAACTAGAACAGCCGTTCGGTCATCCGAGACCCACCGACCCAACAAAGCAGCAGAGAAGACAATGAAATAGCAAAAAAATTGACAAAACATTTTACCAAAGCGATCAATCACCGATTCACACAACCCAGTCATCAAATCTTGCAAATCAAGCTTCAATCTTACTATTTTGTCACATTCAACAGTAGTAGAGCAAGCTTCAATCTTTTTCGAATATTCAACCCCAACTGAAAATCAACCTTCGATCTTCCTCCAAATGCGTAGATATAGGTTTTTACTTGAAGAGAGGAAATCTGGGTGGGCCAAGAAAATTACAAAGCTACACAGTGAATCTATGGAGTCAGGTTTGCTTTTTTGCCGTCATAATGATTAATGTATGTTTGTCGAGCGTTACACAAAACAAAAAGCTAACGTTACGTCATGATTCATAACAGTAACAGGACAATAACGGCAGCTTCCAGTGTGAATTTTTTTTTAACACTTGCAATGCTATGCGCATCCGAAACGTAGACTTCATTTTCTGTTATGTAATGGTCGTTCTGTTACGTAACACCCATTGTTTTAAACCCTGCAACCAGCCAACCGTCTCTAAAATCTCTCAACCACCAAGTCTCAGGTCAACCCAGCTAAAAAGGAAGAGCTGAGATGTAATCCCAAGTGCTCCACTGTTTACACCCAACAATACTCGCCAAGGGCCCCACATGGGGCCCCTAAATCACCAGAAAGAGAGAAGATTTCCCCAACTTTGGTTTCAAGCCTGAAACAGTCTCAAAGCAAAAGAATAACACAGCAGAGAGATAGCCCAACTGTTGAGCCTCAACCCACAAAAAATGGTACCATCTCCAGAGAGGAGATCGTAAACTACTAAGGATGAACTGCATAGTTGTCTAACAACGAAGTTTTCTTAGAAATGTCCATGCTTTTTAAGATCAAATACCAATCATTAAAAATATAAATAAATAAACACAATGGCCCTGTTTTTTTTCCAGACTAGGTTGGATGGGATTATTGAGTAAGGGGATTACTAGTGTGGTTGGTATTAAGTTGAAGATATAAGATAAATTGGGTTTGTTTGTACACTAGTGTAATAGTATTAATTGGTTGGGATTAAATCTATGAAATTATGTAAAAGTTTTCATTATATAAAATGTGACTTTATTGTTTTTGTAAAATGGGGAGCAATGAGATCTTTTCACCTCCAATCTCATGGGATTGAATTAGCAAACCCAAGTCCCCCATAGGATTGCTAGTCCCCTACTTGGAGGGGTTTCATAGTCCCATGGGACTCTTAATCTCATGGCAGCTTTCCAAAACAAACATGATTTTTGTGGGTCCCAATCCCACACTTCATCTCTGAAAACAAGTTCCTTTCCTATATGGCTGTATTAGGTTTTGATTAGATACCCAAAATACACTACCTGCTAGAGTGGTGTTTAGATTTCTTTTTTCTTAACGACTCTTATTTTCTTGACATTATAATGCTTTTGGGTTTGATTAGCATACAGTAGCGAATTGTTTTGTTTCATGTGCAAAACTCCAGTAGGCTAGTTCACAGCATAATCTACACCAGCTTATGAAAATGGGTCAAACATAAAAGCACAGTAGATAGATGTGATGTGGTATTATAATGAAAACCTAAACACCATTCTCTTGCTGACATTTCCACCTAACCTCCAATTTCTTATCAATTAAATTCAGTAATATACTGTTAACTTGATAATATAAAGCAGAAAACACAGCACTCTGTGATGGAATATCAATAACCCACACAGTAGTAACAAGTTCAAAACATATTTCTAGACTGGGGCAATAGGCATAAAAGAAAACCCACTTGGACAATCTATTTTACCTGCAGATTCCTAACTTGATGGGGACAGCCAGCCGGTATAAAAACTGCATCCCCTAGTTTTTGCACAAAAGTCCATGGTTCAATTCCTACAACACAAACAAAAGCTTACATGATCAAAGGAACTGCAATTATAAATCGAATACCCGCATTGAAAAAACTAAAAACCAACCATATTCCTCCTTGAGCCTCCTTTTATGTTCTAGCGTCAAATAAAATGTTTGGTCATGAATAGGGTGAACAACCTGTAACGTCATTATCACAAAAATAAAAAATAAAATACTGTAAACTAAAAAGAATAATAAAATGCTAAATTGAAAAGGTCAATGTTAACAGGGAGTATTAAGAACAATTCTTCCCCAATAATGAAACAGCTGAACAAACCATGCAGAAGAACACACATTTGACACCAACTATCTGTGCATTTTTCTAGTGAACACAATCCATGCATTTCATCTCCTAGTTTTCGAAGTTCAGCAATTCTATTTATTACCATTTGCCAGATGTATCTTAAACCAACTAATAGTCTCTCCAAACTAAGAATTTTAGGGTGCATCAAGACACAACAAAGAAAATGATATCAGTGATTGCTTTTAAAAGCACTGAAAGATTTTATAATGATGCTCTACAGTAGTAACATTCATCCAAGAGAATAGATTTTAGGTATACAAGAATCGCTTTCAACAATTCCTTCCCTACCTTTTCAAAATGATTGCTCTAGTCATGTTTGGTTTGGTTTTCTGACATTTAATTCATAAATATTTTTTAAAAAACTAAAATTTGATTTGGTGCAATAAATAAATAACACTTATCATTTTTATATAATTTTACTTTTTGGAAGGCCAAAAATAATTTTTAAAAATTTTAAAATATCTTTTTGATATTTAATTTTATCAAATTAGTTTTATTTTTTCCAAAAAAATTTTGAATTTTTTTTTCTGAAAAACAAACCAAACATTTCAACCCTTAGAATTCTGGGGAAGAAAAAGGACAATTTCATGAAGAAAAAGCATTTTAGTGGAAACAACTCAAGATAAATGCATTTCATTGAGGTGAGACTAGGTGCAAGTGGGCATTTTGTCCCATGTCGCAGCTTTCACTTGCACTGGACACAGACACTTCCATCTCCATGAAAATTGCAATTATTTTAAGCCATTCCCACTGAAACACAATTTCCCCTACTTTCATTTCAACAGGTCAGCAACATATTTCACTTGAACAGTAGATAAGAATAATTAATTAGCCAATGGATAATACAGTTAGAGACTAAGAAATAACACAAAACATGTAATACTAATGGTAAACATTTGCATGCGCTAGAAAGTCAAGCTATCGATTGATAAGGTTTCTGCTGTGAAATTTGCAATCATTTTCTAGCCATTTAATATTTACATAAGTAAAAGTCAGGTACTCAACACATTTTTCTCTTTCTAACTAACCTGGTAGATTCAAACTTCAAATTTGCACTATTTCCCAAGTGAAAAGGACATAAAGGGAGGAGGAAGGAGGAACTTCAAGGAGTGGCACTTGTTTAGCCATCAATTATTTGCATGTGCCAGAATGTCAAGCCATTGATCGATAGATTTTCAGCTGTGAAATTTGTAATAATTTTCTAGCCATTTAATATTTATAAAAGCCAGGTATTTCACACATTCTTCTCTCTCTACCTAACCTGGCAGATTCAAACTTCAAATTTACACTATTGCCAATGTGAAAAGGACATGGATGGGGGAGGAAGGAGGAACTTCAAGTGCTACCCATTTAGGGGGGTGCAAGAGGAAAGAACTTTTACATCTATTGCCATTTTCAGGTGCTCTCCTACAACAACCCATTCCTTTCTAATATAATATGGCCTTTCTATATTTCAAAAATATAACATGATGTAAGGTTATGGATATTACTGGAATGTTTATAACCTGCTGCAATGGAGAACAATAAATATGCCTGAATTCCTTGAAGTGTTTCCTTAGATATTCCTGCAACTTAGGAACATCTTGTCTCCGGAAGATGTCCCAGACAGCACCTCCGTCTGCATTTTCAAATCCATCTAAATCCTTTCCCAAAACTGCAGGGCCACCATTCTTCATGATATCATCTCGATCCACTTTTGCCTCTCCACTTGTTTCAGAAGCTTCAGCCTCATTAGTAAATTCTTGTGCATCAGAAACATCAGTTTCACCATTTCCCCAGATAAAATCCCTGTGACTTTCTTCACCACTGCCAGTTTTTCCTATTATTGGAGGTTCTGTAATAGCATTTTCAGCCGTCAACTTCTTACACTTCCTAGACAAACCTGCATGCAATTTCCCTCTCTTCCTCTTACCCTGAAAACCTTTCTTTCTTCTTCCATTTCTGTCAGTCTCACCATCGCAACTTTTCTCTTCAGATAGTATATCAGAACAACATTCTTTATCTTGTTTGTCTAACACAACTTCATTTAATTCATTACCAGTGGTTCCATAGCAATTATTATATGCTTCATCTGCACTGCATGTCTCAGCAATTTTAGCTTCAGTTTTGTTTTGAGTTCCAAAAGCACCTAAAGGGGCACATCCATTTGCATTTTCTCTACCTTCAGCAATTTCATTCACTCTCTCTCCATCAGCCACACCTTCTGAACTGACCTCCACCTTAACTACAGTATTTAGCATGTTTCCACTTGAGTGGGTATAAGAAACATTCATGCCTTTGGCTTCTTCATTCACACCCGGAAAATCTTCTGACTTAGACATTAATGAATAATCTTGCATGTTCAACCCAGACACGCCATTTTCACCATGTTGCTGACAAGCTGCATTAACAATTCCTTCGGCAGTTGGATCGCCCTTTTCGACACCATCAACATACTGTTTTATATTTGCAGGCAAACCTTGATCCCTACCACCATCTAAGGTCGAAACTTGCAAACAGCTAGATGCCTCAGCAGTAAAATTTGTGTCCAACTTAATTTCAGAGGAAAATGAAATGTCCTTCTCCATAGATGGCAACAGAGGCCTCTCCTCAACTATTTGGTCCAATATCTGACTATTTTTAATAAATTCCCTTTGATCCTGGGCATTGTGCTTTTTCTTTAACTTCTGCACTTTGGTAAGCTGTTCCCGAGAAAGGATCACTGCGTTAGTATGCGTCAAGATATTCACCTGAAACAGCAAGTTCAAATATTTGTTAACTGCATTAAATATATATATATAATTAAAAACCCTTATTATGATGACGTTAAGAATAAAGAAGAAAACCTTAAGTTGGTAGGATGATATGCTATATTAACATTACACATTGCAAAGGCATAATTCTTATAAGCCTGAAGCCAATACAATTTAAAGAAAAGTAACAAGTTTAGAGAACTAATTTTTGAACAAGTAACTGTATTTTCAAATCATATAACATCTCATTCTGAGAACTTGTTTTTTAAGTTCAGACTCACTGTTTTTTTTATTGGATGTGTTTTTACGTGTCTACCAGACAGCCACAAACAATCACTAATAAGAGCTAGAGGGAGAAAACAGAGAAGTTAGAAATGCTGTGAGGCAGCTGTTTCCTTGCCAAAAAACCAATTTTACAGCATGCCTTCTTCTTAGCAAATGAAATATCTGGGGAATTTTCTGCTGGTTAATAGCACTTATTCTGGACCAATGTAGAAGGATGGGCAGAACAGCAAAGTATCTCAATCATATGAAACTTATAGGACACTCGATCTCAACAAATGTAACTGCTGATATTCAGTGATCAGAACATGATTAAGGCCCCATTGAACTGGCAAATATTTGCATGTCTGAGTTAGTGACCTTGTATGGCTCAGAATGCCAAGGTAATAAATTCAGATTCATCTAAACCTAAAATTTTGGAAGATAACAAAGTCAAACTGACAACATAACTGCCTGGTCTACACTTGATTTAATGTTAATCCAGATACCCATCAACCTGGCTTATATATGCTAGTTGAACTTTTAAACCAGGGATGATCAAAATCATTTTATACTTAACATTACTATTGTTAGAATAGACATGTGCAACAATTGAGTTTAATATAAATAAATGCTGAGGTGAAGGGTTGGATTAAGAACCAAAAAACCTATTTTCTGCCGTAACCTCTTTTCTTCTTTCTCTTCCCCCCTCTCTCTCTCTCTCTCTCTCTCTCTCTCTCTCTCTCTCTCTCTCTCTCTACTTAATCCCAACCCTAATTTCTACACTCTTTACATTTTAACTACTATTATAGTATATGATTAAAAAATAAAATTAACACTACCAAGAAACCTTGGACTTTCTAAATAATTAGTTAAATTTTAAAATCTTAAACAATTTTATGCCACAAATTTGGAATGCTAGAGGTTTCTACATGATTACTACATATTTTAAATTCAAAAACTTTGTATACTTGAATTTATCTCCATCTACTTAACTACCCTGTTATGTATGTGCATATAAGTATTTCAAAATCTTCAGGCAAAGATAGTACAAGCTTGAGCCTCTTAATCCCCCAAGGCATAATTTATTTCTAACACGCAGCAGGAGGCCAAATCCAACAATAGAATTTTTAAACACTACCGCTGATCCAAATTGTTATGCATTGATAACGCTCTTTCCCCTGCTTATATGAACACAACAGACTATTATATCGGGAAAAAATAAAAACAGACAAGCAAAGGGACGTGAAAAAATCCAAGCAGCCATCCCATCCTACAGAGAATTTCCAACAAAGAATGGCACTGAAGTGTACAGAGAAACTCAAAGAAACAAAGCATACCGCATCAGACATATCACAGTGAAGCTTGGTTACAGAATCCCCACGTCCCAGCTCCTGAGCAACTCCATAGGCAATATAAGTCTTTGGTCCCAAGTCTGGCTTCAAAGTTGCCTCAGGTAATTTTGTGGCAAGGTTTAGAAAGCCACAGCGAGGATGTGTATATTCTTTAAAGGGCAAGCAACTGGTGAACTCAGCACCATGCCGAGGTAAGCGTTCATCAAACAAGCTTGATGGGGGCCAGTCTTTCAACTTAAGAATCTGAGGCCAGTCATAACTGTCAAATCGACCCTCCAAATACCCTTTAAAGAATTGGTGGACATTAATATCCACCTGCATTTCATCACAAGAGTAACAAAATCAACCAATAGCTGAAAAAATTTTACGCATCAGATAATAATAAGCTAGAAGAAAAAAAAACAACAACAACAACAGACTCCATTAAAATGGAAAATATAAAAATAACAAGTAGAAAAATAAAAAACAAAATCAGATACTAATACAATAAACACTGTAAAAGTGCAGCCACATCAAAAGCTAACTTTAGATCCAATTATAATCAGTGCACAGAAGAACAACCAATTGATATTACACTAATTCACGGCATGCACATCAACTCATCAAGACTACAAAATTTTCTAGCAGTTGGGAATATTTGAAAAGATAAATTCCAAATTAAAAAGAAACAAAGAAAGAAGGTAGCAAGTAACGGATGGTTTTCTCATGAAGATAGTACAGAAGGGGGGAAAAGATACGTAAATTAAAACATCAGTCCAGGGGGAAGTTACTTGCTGAAGAAATACATATTTGTGTCTTTAAACATGTATAGTGTAAGGAGGAAAAACAAAACTAAAAATGATGTAACAATAATAATCATTCATCAGTACCAGAGGGGATTCTTAGTGCCACGCTGATTATCAAATTTACTATCGTGACTGACACTGGCTAATCTTTTGCATGTGGAAAAAAGGATCTTTAGTTATTAATTCTTTACATTTAGGATGAAAGACTTCAATGCATTAAACTACTCTAGCTTTTTCTAAAAGCAAAAAAAATATATCAAAAAGCAGTCAACTCAGAATTAAAAAATAAGCAAGAAACTATTTGAAATACAAAGGCATATTCAGAGTTTGTAGACATATCCTAATGAAATCATGAAGCAATATCAAAACATTTAGCAACTATTACAATAGCAAAAATCTACCATGGCTGACGAATACACCTCATATAAAAATTTTGCGTCAATAAATCTTACCAAACCCTGAGAAGATAATCTGATGGACTAGAAATATCAATTGACACATCAACTATATTCAGCAAACTAGATTTATAACTGGCACAACAAAGTTAGAAAAATAAACTAACCTCGCACCAATCCAAGCAATTAATGGCAGTCACATCTAAAAGCTGGGAATGTTTGAGATTTGTAATTTGACGGAATGCACGCCACATAACCATCGGTTCCCAGCTCAAACCAGATGTAGTATCAAGCACATCACTTACAATCACCGGCTCACCTTTATACCAATGCCACTGAAAATGCTTCAAATCTTCATGTTGAATATCTTTAGCGGTTGGACAGAACAAATCGTTGTCAGCCGAATCTTCTCGAGAAGATGCTTTCCTTAAATTACTACTGCCAACGTCAATTTCACCAGCCTCATTGGAACAGGGGCACCATTGTGGAAAACTTTCAGGCTCATCATTAAGGTCATAAGTTTTGGCTATCTCTTCGGCCTTCACTAACAACTCTGAAACCCAGTCTTCTGCAAACATACACTTCAATTCCAAGATGCCCTGACCACAACCACCCCTGGTTTCTGGAGGGCAAGGAATGCTACCATCTATATTGGCCTTCCATTCAGATGGTGACTTAACATTATCCACTTCGCTAGTTCCAACAGGTATATCTATAGTCTCTGTTTTCATTGAAGTCCCACCCATGGTTCCCAGGGGACAAGGAATGCTACCATCTTTATTGGCCGTACATTCAGACACTGACTTAACATTATCCACTCTGCTAGTTCCAACAGGTATATCTGAATTTTCTGTATTCCTCAAAGACTCAGAACAGTTTTCCCCACCATGAAAGTAACCCAGTTCATTATAAACATACGGCATGATAACTTCCTCCTCACCTCCCTGTAGGTGGCCATCGCGGAACTCCCGGCAACATATCAGACATAGGTCATAAGAACAGTGAGGACAGCTTCTGTGGAAGTCAACAATAGAAGTTTTGCAATTGTTGCTGCACATAACAACCAATTACATTAATCTGTCAGCAAACTAATAAAAACAGATTGAAATCATTCACAAAAACCTACCAATAGACACGCTCTGTTTTACTGCATTTCGCCTGTTGTAGCTTTGTCTGTAACAATGATAAACCTGCCCAACCAGAACATAAGTAAACTACAGAACAATATAGTTGACACAACAATTCTCATTCACAGACATTGAAAAATATAGTCAGTGTGTTTGGTTTCAGTTTTCTAAAAACTGAATTTTTTGTTTATCGTGTTTTTTTTTTTTGTTTTTAGTAAATATTTTTAAAATTTTAAGCATTTTTTTTTTATTTTTTTAGATGCACCTTACTTAGATGTATCTAAAAAGTAAAATATTTCAAAATATTAATAAATACATAAAAATATGAAAAATATACTAAATTTTCTTCTTCTTTCTTTTTTGTATTTTTGGTATTTAGTGAATTTTTTAAAGATTTTTTTTCACGAAAATTATACTTTTTAAGTGTATTTATGTTAGGTGTGTCTAAAGATTTAAAAAATTGCTTAAAATATTAAAAAAATTCAATAAAAACAAAACAATACGGAAAACAAAAAAATAAAATTTTCTGAAAAGTGTTTTTAGAAAACCTAAACCATGCAAAGTGATTTATTTTTGGAAAAATAACTTGCAGGTGGATTTTGGGGCTAAATATTGTAAATCAATGGCAATCTTCTCAAAATAATGCCACAAGTGAAAGAATGCCAATATATATATTTATGGAATTAGAACGAAAATGCCCTCATCTCTTTTGCAACACCACCTCCACCACTTCCCCACCTTCACCGCCCCCCCCCCCCCCCCCCCCACCCCCCCCTCCTCCACTCCTCTCACCCTCCCTGACACTTCTCCACCCATTCCAATCACCTCCGCCACTCCCCGACCCAAAACCATAGACGACCCAAACCCAAGCCACCAACACAGCCCAAAACCCTCCATACCCTTCTCGTAGCCACCCCACACCTCCTCTCCCCTGATGCAACAAAATTTGTAGGGTGCAAGTCCAATATGCTACAAGTTTAATATATGAAGGGTGCAAGTGCAAGCTATGTTGGGTACGTATATGGTACAACACTGGTGCACAACCCCACACGATTTCCACTTGCACCCTGCAAGATTTGCAGCAGCGAGAGAAAGGAGGTGTGGGGTGGCAATGGGGAGGAGTTGGAGAGTTTTAGGTGGTGCTGGTAGCTAGTGTGTGTTGGGTTGGGTGGGGATGGGCTGGGGTTGGCATAAGTGGGTAGGGGAGTGGCAAGGGTGAAAGAGAGGTGAGGAGGGCGTGGAGAAGTAACGGAGGTGGGGGAAGGGGTGAATAGTGGAGGGGTTTGGCTGTAGACAATGAAGGAGAGGTGTAGGGTGGAGAGGTTGGGCACCAGACAGTGGGGGAGAGGTGGAGGGTGGAGGGTGGAGGGGTTGAGTGGCAAACGGTGGGGAAATGGTAGGTGTGCGAGGGAGGGCAAAGGAAGTGGAGGGCGTGCCGGCAAAGGGCGAAGGAGGGTACGTGAAGAGGTTTGGGGAGGTTTGCAAAAGAGACAAAAATAAGGACATTCTCATCTTAATTCCATGGATTTGTAATTTATTTTCAGCCTTCAGCCTGTGGTGCAATTCTGAGAAGATTCCTAGTCATTTGCAATATTTAGCCCAAAATCCACCTGCGCGTTATATTCCCCTTATTTTTCAATGCCACAAAATTTTCTTAAACAATCCATTTTGATTCAAGAGTAGAAAGTAATTAAGATGTTTAAATAACAAAGCAGGAACTTGAATCCCATTGAAATAGGAAGCCCACCTAACATCATAATTGTAGAAAATACCTTGAATCTTAGCCTCCACCTCCTTCTCTGTCATTTGTTCCCAATTGAAATTTTTCAAAAATGGAAGAAGTGCTAGTAGTATATATTTGGAGTGCTGAATTTTTTCCTTATCATTGTATTTAACTTCTAAATTCTTCAGGTTCTGCACCAAAAGGGATAAAGATATGGTATTTCATGTACAGACATCAAAAAGAGACACCAGGCAAGCATAAACTAAGAAGCTGAAGCAACTTACAATTGGTCCATCCAAACGTAAGCATCGCTTGCAATTGCAAATCTTAAGACAAACAGGACAAGCCTCAGCGAAATCATCCTCAGTCATCTTAGGGTACCTACATACCATTAAACAAGTCACAATAACAACAATAGAATTATAACAAAAAGAGAAGATAATGGTTACTTTCAAGAAATGAAATATTAACACACACACACACACACACACACACACACACAGAGAAGAGAGAGAGAGAGAGAGAGAGAGAGATTACAATATCAACTTGTTAAGGAAAACATCGGTCAACACTACAAACACACACACACACACACACACACACACACACACACACACATAGAGAGAGAGAGAGAGAGTAAATTACACTCACCTCCCTTGAAGTTTGAAAAAAAATACAATTAACCTCACACTTCTTACATAATTACAGTGGCCTCTCTTGAGGTTTTAATTTACACAACAATCAGACCATTTTTCATCAATAATTTGTTAGGAAATTCTACGGTACACACCCCTCCAAGAGTGTGTACCATATGCACTCTCCACAAATTGGTGTAACTTTACCATAAAATTTCATAACATCAACCACAAAATACATAACCTCGCCACAAATTGGGGTAATAAAAAATGTCACAACCAAGCCACAAACTTTGTTACATGAACCACAAAATTTTGGACATTTTGTTAGGCTAATTTGTGGCGAGGTTAAGCATTTTGTCATTGATGTTACGAAATTTCATGATAAAGTTACACCAATTGTGATAGGGTGCATATGGTACACACCCTTGGAGGGGTGTATACCATAGGGTTTCCCTAATTTTGTTAGTCGTATGAATGAAAAAATGATGTTATCTCTTTTCTGCTAAAATATATATATTCATTTTTGTTCATTTCAGTACCTACTCACCATTTGCATTAGTTTTGGACACTTTATTAGCCTTACTAAAAGAGAGCTCAACGTAATTATTGCAAAAGTGTGGGTTAATTTCACTTTTATCCCCTACACTATTGTCATTTTTTTTTATCATCCCTAAACCTAAACTATCAATTTCATCAAGTTAGCTCCTAAAATTTTGGATTTCGATTCATAAGGTCTAATTGGAGACAATCTATCCAAATCCCAATCAATAATGGTAAAAAAACCTAGCTTAGTGAGCAAAAAAAATAATTTTACAATTTGGACAACCTATATCATACAATCAAACACTTACCTACTTACTCACACTATATTAGACAACTTACACCCTGCAACCAAACACCCATCTTCTCTTCCAACTGTCATTTCAAACTATGAGTGTTTGATGGTATGGTTTAAGTAGGTTTTGACACTTACCGATTTGGGCAATTGTCTTCAATGGAACTATATTAGCTGAAATTAGAAATGAAATTATAAACTTTTGGGACTAAATGGATGAAATTAGTAATTTAATGACGGAGAAAAAATTAGTTGATGCCGAAATTTCATTTGAATGTGTTGCTTCAATTCCAATATTCTGAATTTTAATATGGTCAACTCCTTGTTATTTAAGGAAAGAAAATGTAGGAATAACCCTAAATTGAAAAGAAATAGCAGTGGCAACTGCACAAAGTTTTTTTTGGGTGAATAAACTGCACAAAGTTTCATTACAAAGTAACCTCAGATGAAACTCAAAAAATCAACAAACATACATAAGCATACAAAATAAAGCAATTGTAACAAATTAAATACTAGCAGAATGAGTAAAACATTCAAATCATACCATCTAGTCATACACGGAACACAATATCGCTTTCTCATACACTTGGTGCACCGAACGACCCGTCCTTTGTCATTCCTCTGGCACTGATGACACATATTAGACACCAATTGACCCTGTGAAATCCAAAGTCAGAAAGCAGAAAACCCCAACAACACAATTCAAAATATTCAATCAATTGAAATCAAAAAGCATCAAAATTAAAGCAAAACAAAAAGAGAGATAGAGAGAGTACTAATTAGTACATTTTCATCCTTCCTTGCACCCCTCACTGGCTTGGATTCTGTATTGACTGGCTTTATAGCTCTTTCAGCCCTGAGAGAATACCTAGACTTGGTTTGATCTGAGTTTTCCTTATGTTCTTCATCTTTCGTATCTGTTTTTGAAACCTTAACACTACTACCCCTCTTCCTTCTCCTCTTTTTCTTCCCTCTTTCTTCATCAGAACAATTACCATTTTCATCTTCACTTCCACCTCCTTGGCCTTCCTCATGTTCTTCATCTTTTGTATCTGTTTTTGAAACCCTAACATTACTATCACTCTTCTTCCCACTTTCATCATTAGAACAACCACCATTTTCATCGTCACCTCCACCTCCTTGGCCTTCCTCGTGTTCTTCATCTTTTGTATCAGTTTCAGAAACCCTAACCTTAGTACCCTTCTTCCTTCCCCTCTTTTTCTTCCCACTTTCCCCAACAGAACAACCACCATTTTCATCTTCGCCCCTACTTTCTTGGCCTTTCTCCGCCATCACGGCATCACTATTCCCCTCATCCCTCTTCACCTTCGGACGACCCCTACCCCGCTTTTTACTCACAGGAACACCTTCATCGTTCACTGAAACCCCTTGTTCTTGAACATTCTCGTCAGACCCACCAAGTTCCTCCATTTTCCGACCAGCTCCCTTCTTTTCCTTCCGGTTTTCCAGAGCGAGAAAATATATTCCCCTTTTGGGAGTGAATTAGCGATTCTTGGGATTCGGCTTTTGAACTGAGGAACAGTCAGTGGAGAGAGAATTGGTTGCTATTGAGGCTTAAAACTGCGGCTGAAACCATGGATTTTTCCTGTTTTTTTTGAATAATTTAACAATTTGGGGCTCTCAAGGTGTCAACTTGGGAACAATGAGGAATTCGAGTGAAGCGATGCGTTCTAACGTGCGCATGGAGCTCCAAGATGGTACCAGACAGAGTGAGCCCTACCGTCGGATTAGTGGTCCGGTCCCGAGATATGTGCAGCCCAAGATTTCTGAATGGCCCAAAACCTTAAAAATTGAAAATTTATTTTGATTTTTGGGAAAGGATGACTGATCTGAATTTAATTGTTTATATTGTATCGCTTTATAAATAAATTTTATAATTTTATATTGATTGTATAATACGTAGTCGGATTATATTTATAAGATAAATTAATCGATGATTTATTCTTAAAATTTTACTTATTATTAACTTTTTTAAGAATCATTATGTTAAAGACAATAAATAATTAAAATATATATATGAATTAATGTACTAACTGATATATTAATAGATATAATAAATTTATTAAAGATAAGTGCATTAAATGAAAATATTTCTTCCAACGTATACGTATAGGAATTTATTTATTAGTAATTCTAAAAGTAGATGAAAAAAACCATATATATATATATATTTTACCCGTTGCTCATTATTTTTCACAAAGGTGCCCCTCCTTTCCACTACTTCCAAGAGCTTGGTTTTCATAATATACAAACGCACAAAATGTATGGAGACATATATATTATATAAATATAAATACATAAATTTCATATTAGAATAAATTACTATGAATTAAAGTGAAAGGGAGCATTAGTTACATTTGGCATGTCGAATATCATTTCGAATAAATAAAAATAAATATATATTTTTATTGAAAAAAATATGATAATATAATTTTTTTTATTTATATGATTAATTAATTATTGATAAAAATAATATAACTATTACGTGAATTAAAATCTTAAGAAAAATTAGTGCATTTATGTCAAAAGTATGAGGTTAACAGTATTTTTCTAAAACCTCTGGGAAGAGGTAAGTATAATTTACCTATAACCTAACCATATGACTAGAATCTTAACCATTTGAAGGCATCTATTTCATCAAAGATATAAATAATAATTATATATTTGTGAATAATCTAAAAGCTAGTGAAATCAATAGGATTGATAATATTATACAGGGTAAATTACAAATAAACTTCCTAATATTTATTTAAAGTATAAATTGTATAATGTGATTCTAAAATTTTCAAATGACACATTGTCAACATTTGTTATTTAACATAAAAATAAATTAAAATTTCCTAAATGCCCTCATATATAATAATAAAATTATCAAAACTGTTAATCAAAATATATTTTTTGTATTATTAAAAACTGTTAATTGACTTAATGATTAATTAATGAAAGAGATTATTTCTTATGTTATTATAAATTTGAAAGGGTGAAATATAATTTATAAAATCAATTAATATTAGCAAACTAATATTAAACTACGTACTATTTGTAATTTACTTACGTACTATTTGTAATTTACTTTATACTATGCAATTTGGATCATCAGCCCAAGGTGAATGAACTTCGCCGGCCCAAATCTAAACCACAGGCATAACGTTCCTAGCCCACAATTCTCTTTTTGTCATGGGTCTAAAGGCCCTCAAATCTTCCCAACTTCCAACTGAGTGAAACGGGTGATTTTATCTGCACCAAAATAATAACTCAATAAGTTTATTTAAAATTTTAATTCTTATTATATCATAAATTCAGGACTTGTTTGACAACATTATTTTTTAGTTTAAAACTCAAAAAGTCATTAAAAAAATCAAAAAACTAACAACATATACTAAAAAGTCAAATATTCTATTTTCTCTCTATTTTTTACTCATCTTTTCGTAAAAAATTAAAAAATAATCCCAAACATATTTTACATCATATTTTAGTTAAAAAACTAAAAAATTACTAAAAAAAATATTCCCAAACGAGGCCTTAATAATATGGACAATACACAATAAACCCTAAAATAAAATATTTTTATCATGGTACACCCAAATCACGTATTATTTATATTTAACTCTCTTTATCTTCTTCTCAAATTTTTAATTATTTTTTCTTTATTTTCTTCTTCACTCAACAACTCCAATTCACCCCATCAAAACTTTTCAATTATCATAAATATAATTATTTCTTATGGTGTTGTTACTTACAAAATAGAAAAAAAGTTTAAGCAAAACAAAAGAATAAATGAAAATAATAATTAAGTGCAAAGCTCGAATACCAGAACAAAAACAATATCAAAATCTTGTGCAGAAGGAATGGGAGTGGCGGGAAATAGTTGGGCCGTTTTGGTTGGAATAATGTTTGGAATCGTAAAAAAAATATCATAATATGCATTGTGAAGATTTTTCATTATTTAATTAGTGTGTGATATTTTATTATATGTGTAAAGATAAAAAATTTTCCATAATTATCTTTATGATTTTTTTTCATGATTCCTAATATTACACTTTTGGTTTTCCAACATCAAGACATGGCATGAATGCATAAGTTCAATGTTACAATGATTGGTAAAATAATCATACACAGTGATCTCCAGAGCTTCTCCTCCATCGTATCCACCATAGCAAAAACTTAGAGAAACAATGGATGTTTTGGGATAGAGTTATGCTGGGGACTCAAAATATTCTATCAAACCTCTCAAATGGGTGTGAGACTCACACACATGTGGATTTGTGTGAGTCCCACCCTATGTGAGAGGTTTTGTAAAATATTTGGTAGAATATTTGAGATACGTAACATTTCTCTTTGAGAAGTGTTGGCTTTTTGACTTTCAAAGGTTATTTTTGTAATTATGAGCGTGCCAGCAAGGATCAATCAGTCCTTATAGAATATTAATTACCAACCAATTATTAGACGATTGTGTTTTAATTCTTTTCAACCTCAATGAAGAGGGCTTTTATTGGTGGCTTTGTTTAAGAGAATTAAGCAAACAATGATTAAATGAAGAACAATTGTAGTATTTCATTGAGCAAAATGAAAGACTTACAACAATCCAAATCAGCCTCGTAGAAGTTTACAGCAACAAGCTATTTGAAAACTATTCCTATGAACGAAATGCAGCACGGGAATTTGAAGTACAGAAATGTAAAGAACAATAAATGTAAAACTGGAAAAGAAATAAAGTAGAATAAAACTGATTTTTTTGATCTGAGTCTGGACATTTTTCCAGGCCTTCTCTGCTATTTATACTTCTTAATGACAACCGTCGAAATGGACTTCTAACTGTCGAACCATCTCTCCACGATCACTGATTATGCTTCATTGCAGCTAGCTTAACTATGTCACATGCAGTTAGGCTTCCCTCCTGATTGTGAATTTAAATATGTGAGTAATCGTTAAGGTCACGTCATCTTGCATCTCTTTGCTGATTCAGTGTTATGCAGATCTATAACAAACCAATGCTAATTGTCACGTGTGTGATTATGATTGAAGATTTGAATTATTTTCCCGTACTGCCCTTATTCTGTCACGTGCCGAACTATGATTGACTTGTACAAAATATGTAGCCAAAAAGAAGATAGTTAAAAATTATTTTTTAAAATTTTTTTTTTTATCTTTTTTTGAAAAATATATATTAAAAATAAAAGAAATGATATGATCTAAAATTAATTAAAAACTGAATAGTGACTTTTAATTAGCTTCTCAAAAGAAGCCAAGAAAACAAAACAACATTATAAGTTTTCAACTGGAACGTATATAAAGAATAAGCTTTTGTTTTTGTTTTTTCCGAAAATCCCAATTGAAGCAGTAAAGAACAATAAATATCAAATTATGCATCGTTAATAGCGATGGGTTTAATTGATACCGAGAAATCTGTAGGTGAACAAAAGGAAAAACTCTAATGAAAAATTTGTTTTAGGTTTTTAAAGTGTTGTAATTTAAGATTTTTGATTTATTTATCATTTCGGTGTAGTATGAACAATTTGAAAAAAAAAAATATAGGTATATTAACGATAAATTATAATTATAAATAATTTAATAAAATATATTAAAAAATTGAGCTGACTTAGAGCCCATTTACAAAGACCCTAGAAAATCGCTCTTTCGGAGCAGCTGCGGACTCCTCGCCGGCGCGTTGTTCGTTCTCTCAAGTTAGGAATGGCAACGGAGCGGGGCGGGGCCGGGGATCACCCTCCCCGTCCCCGATCCTCGATGGTGAACATTGCCCCATCCCCGGCCCCGATCCCCGACGGGAAACCTATTACTCTCCCCATCCCCACCCCCGATCGGGGATCGGGTTTCCCCGACCCCGAAAATTACCCGGCCTAAATTTGTTTCAACAACATGAATAACAACATTAACAACAACAACACAGATCTGAGATCTGAGAGGCACAAAATCATCAATATCATCAACATCAAAAAAAGTAAAAAAATTATGAAAAAATATTTTAAAAAATTAAGAAATACATAAAAATATAAAAAATGTATTAAATTCTTGTATTTTTTTTGTATTTTTGGTGTTTAGTGAATTTTTAAAAGATTTTTTTTACAATTTTTTTACTTTTAGGTGTATTTATGTTAGGTGTATCTAAAAAGTAAAAAATTTGCATAAAATATTAAAAAAATTCAATAAAAACAAAAAAATACGAAAAATAAGAGTATAAAATTTTTTAAAAACTGTTTTTAAAAAATGAGAGCCAAGCAAATATAATTTTAAAAATTCAATAAAAAAAAAAATCCAAATCGAACCAAACTTTTTCAACAACAAAAGCAAGTCAAAAGGTGGGCCATGCGCTATTGGGAAAGTACTTTTGATAAACAGTCGGTCCCCATTTTTTTCTTTTACTCTTGAACTTATGTTGGAAGGTTTAGGAAGATGGTAAAAAATTATTTTTTTTATTTTTAATTAAGGTCAAGTTTAAAAAGTGAAAAAAAAGTTAAAAAGTAAAAAAATTATTTAAAAAATTAAAAAGTTATCACTATTCATCAAAAATAAAAAATTATGGTTGCACAAATTTCAATTTTAATTTTTTCCTACACACTAGTTTATACAATTTTTTAATATATATTTTTTCATAAAAAGTCAAAATTAATCCAATAATCATATTTTCTTCCTCAACTTTTTAGTCTAAAAAGACAAAAAGTACACTTATGTAAGACACCCCAAATAACTCATAAGTTTTTTTATTTTTTCAAAAATTAATGTCAGAAATTGATAAAAAATTATTTTTTTGTGTGTTTATTTGCGTAACATTTATCTATGTTATCCTGTCAACATGGCTAAATTAAATTGACCAAAAATGAATGCTAGTTCCTTAATTTCACCTGTGGCTTATAACCACAATCCCAAATCAATTTAATCAGTTTAACCACAATTCCAAATCAATTTTGGCAAAAATAACAAGCGTCTAGCATCCGCATTCAATGATTGGACGCGGCTTACTATCGTGTTCTCAAAATTGCTCATAGTATCCTTTTTACCACCGTTGCATCAACTATTTATAATAAAAGTTTATTCTTAAAAAAGTAAAAGATAAAAAATAAAAAATAAAAAGGCATCTGTCAAACCAATCCTCATACTATTCACTAGGTTTGGTTTCAATTTTTTAGATTTAATTTTTTAAAAATTAAATTTTTTATTTTTTTATTTTTTTTGTTTTTAGTAAATATTTTTAAATTTTTTTTACCTTTTTAAATGTACCTTATTTAGATGTATCTAAAAAGTAAAATATTTGTAAAAAAATATTTTAAACAATTAATAAATACACAAGAATACGAAAAATATATTAAATTTTCATATTTTTTGTATTTTTATATTTAGTGAATTTTTTTAAAAAAAATATTCACAAATATTATACTTTTTAAGTATATTTATGTTAAGTGTATTTAATTTTTTTAAAAAAACTTAAAATATTAAAAAAATTCAATGAAAAACCAAAAAAATACGAAAAATAAAAGTTTTAATTTTATACAAAGTGAATTCAGAAAACTCAAACCAAACAAGCTGATTATTTTCAATATTTGTTCGTCTTTCATAATAGAGGAAGGCATCACATGACATTAAGGATATTTTGTATAATTTTTATGAAATGTGTATAGTTTATTTTTATTTTTACAGTTTGTGTCAAAAAAAGTTTTTGCAACTTTTATTAGCGTTCCTATCAGTTTACTTAAATTTTACCTTAAAATTTTATTAAAAAATTCATTCCCTATTTTCAAAATCACTTTTTCATTTAATTCCCCATCAAACTCCTTATTCTTTTCATAAAATGTTATTAAAATATTCTTTTCCTATTCTTCCCCTTTTTCATCATCTTCCTTCACTTTTCCTTTTAAAATCCATATCTCTACTTTCTAGTTTGATCGGATCAAATCAAACCCATCTTTTATACATACAAGTTTGTGTTGACTTTTGTGTTGTTGTTCTTGAATATATATATGGTAATTATGGAGCTTCCACTTGGACTTGCACTTCCAAGCAATCCCATGAAAGGGTTCAGACCCTTTGAGCCACGTAGCTTTGATGAAGCCTTTGTTGAGTCCCAAACTTTGCCTTCGTTGTTCTGGAACAATGACCCAAATAAAGAAGATGATGATGATCATAATAAAGAGCTTGACAAAAATGAAGAGCAGACAGAGCAGAGCAGTGATGGGGCGGTCGACCAGCTGGACATCTAGGTGGACGACCGGCAAAGCAAGTTTTGCTCAGATCACTCGTCTGGAACATCTGAATGGACGATTACTGTCAGATATGAGAGAGTTACAGTAACTCTCTACAAATAAGGAGTCATTGTAACAAATATTAATTTTGAATGACTTATAAAGAAGCTGATGGGGTGATATAAAGGGAGTCCCAACCCTTAAAATGGGTAAGGGAGTGATTTAGGGGCTCTACTACGGATGCTTTACAACTTATTAGGTAGGATTAGCTAAAATAGATCGGAAAAAACGAATTATCTAAATAAAGGAAGAATGGTGTTTTCGACTTGTGCTTTTTGATTATCAACATTAATTTATAAGAAACTGCAACAAACAGACTCATTACCACGCGGTACCTTATTTGCATCCAATAAATTATGCGCCGAAAGACAATAATATATAAAACATTACGAAGCAATATTTCCCACATTTATACAATTTGAGAACTAGAGTGAGAGCAAAAATAAAAGTGATACAGTGAAAAAGCTTCAAACTCAATTAAGCTAACTCATCAATCTGGATTGAGCCTCAGGATCTGCTTTCCCTCCATCCCCTTCCCCTTCCCCTCCCCGACCCAAAAATAAAAAAATAAAAAAGTGGTAAAATTAATTAGGCATAAGCACAATTATTGTTAATTAATTAATTGAAGAAGCATGGTCTTCCATAATTTAAAGACATGAGATGATGATGCTGATATAGAAACATGGCATTTGATTCTGAATTCTGTGATGAATAATTCAGAGATTCAACCAACCCTGGAAACCATATTGCATCTCTTACTTGCTTCAAAGTCTGCCACTGCCACAACTTCTGCCCCATGCATGAAATATCAACCTACATGCAAATCTAATCTAGTCAACATGGTGAGAGATATAACTTTTTTTCAAAAATAATATTAAGTGTGAGGGTGACCCTAAATAATAAAAAGTTTTAAAAAGTTGCATCTATATATAAAGTTTTATAATTCTTTATTTTTCCTATTAAATTTTTGGAAACTACTATTTTAACTTTAATTTCGTTTTCATTTGCCCGCTGGAAACTTTTTTTATTTCACCTTTCTTTGTTGTGTTGTGTATGTTTTTCGAATTAGTAAAGTAACAAATTTTATTGATGGAAGAAAGTATAGAAATATAGAGAAAGATATCAATAAAGCGATAAGAATGCACCAAGCATCAATATGTTTTCATCTTTATTTGTTGTGTTGTGTATTGTTTAAGTAAAGCTTTTACTTTCATTAGATAAAATGAATCACCTTGCTTGGTTTTCAGTTTTTCAAAACACTTTTAAAAAAATTCTACTTTCTTATTTTTCGTGTTTTTTTGTTTTTACTGAAGTTTTTTAATATTTTAAGCAATTTTTTTACTTTTTAGACACACCTAACATAAATACACTTAAAAAGTAAAAAAATTATAAAAAAAATCTTTTAAAAATTCATTAAATACTAAAAATACAAAAAAATACAAGAATTCAGTACATTTGTTGTATTTTTATGTATTTATTAATTTTTTAAAATATTTTTTCACAAATTTTTTACTTTTTAGATACATCTAAATAAGGTGCATCTAAAAATGTAAAAAAAATGTTTAAAATTTAAAAAATATTCACTAAAAACAAAAAAATACAAAAACCAAAAAAGTCAATTTTAAAAAAACTTAATCCAAAAAACTCAAACCAAACACTGTGAATACTATTCAAAAATAAGCAAGCAACTATAAACATGAGAGTACATAAAAATACAGTTTTCCACTAATATAATTGGGACAAAATTGTCTTCAGTACACTATGCCATCGTTTGGGAAGTGGGTTTGGGTGAGTTTGGGACTAAAAGAGTCACAAAAAACAAAATAGGCTTTTTAGCCCTAATAAGATAAAATATCACATTCAACTCATAATCATTACATTCTTTTTCTCACAAAAAAATTAAAAAAGCCAAAAGCCCTTTCCAAATCAGGCTTTTTAACCCCAGGTTAAAATAACCCAAAAAAATTAAAAAATCAAAAAGCTAACCCACTTCTCAAATGAAGCCTATATAAACTGTCATGTCTAGTCTAAGTTTTATTTATTTTTTAGGTTACTTTGATTAAAAAATAAATAAAATCACATTGATCCAATAAATGTAGACATATAATTTCATCATATTTGCTTTTGAAAAAACAAAAACAATTTATTTTCAAAATCATTCTAGTGTCTAATTTAAAAAATGTTTAAATCATATTACTACTACTATCAGTTTAATAACTAATAAATCATCTATATAGAAACTTACAAAATAAATTAAACAAATACTAAAAATCAAAGAAGACTTTTGATGAATCCAGACCAGAACTGAATGTACAAGTCCACCGTATATTGGAGGAGACAATCCAATTCCTATAAGAAAATGTTTGGGAATTCTAAATTGGGAGCTCTAAGTGTGTGGGCTACATAGTGATGGTGATGCCTTAGTTTTTATTTTTTTTATTTTTATTTTTTTATTTTTTGTCACATTATTAAAACTCAATTAAAATTTTAAAATTAAGAGATGTGTCATTACTTTTTCTATAAACACTTGAGTAGGCAGGCAGTGCTGGTCGACTACTTTAAAACAGGCCTAGACATGCACATACCAGAAGAGAGGTACACAGCATAATAAAACCTAAACTTAAAATTTCTATTTTACCCAAAAGGGTCAGTCCAAGTCCAAAAAAAAAAAAAAAAAAAAAACCCCTCACAGCAATATTCCATGCAAGCCTAATTATTGTGATTATTGTTTACCAGCAGTGATTTAGAGCTCTACTAACGTGAAAAAACAAAAAAAAAAACACAAAAGCACAAGTCAAAATATTATATCACATGATGAGACCTACTATTAGAGCTCTCTTTAATACTCATTTTCTAGAACTCTCGATCTTTGTTCTTGTTTATCATTCACCAAGTACAAGGTGGAGTATCTTATAACCACATTTTAATAGTTTTTTTTTTTTTTTTTGTCGAGATTATAAAATGCCAATTTGTTAATAAAGTTAAATTACAACAGTATAATAGAATTTGGATGCAATTGTAAAACATATTTTAGGTCTCGTTTGGCAAGTTAACATTTCAGCCAAAAGTTACTAAAAAAACCAAAAAAACCTATAACCTATACCAAAAAGTCAAAAATTTTATTTTCTCTTTACTTTTTGCATATATTTTCGTAAAAAACTAAAAAGTCACCCCAAATATACTAGCTTTTTTTACCTCATATTTTAATCAAAAAATCAAAAAATTACTAAAATAACATGTTCCCAAACGAAACCTTAGTCATAAGATGGTGTCAAGTTCCACTATAGTTTTTGGAACTGCCAACCGCCGATGCCAAACCCTCTTCTTCACCCTCTCTTGATGTGCCATCTCCCTCAACAACTACCCTCACTTGCAACTTGCAAGGCCCTCCTCTCGCTCTTCTCCCTCCTCTTCAACCCTCGTTTGCCTCTCCTCTCCTCCCTTGCCGTTCCTCTCACCGCATATACCCTTCATCTCCCCTACTTAGAAGTTACGATCTAATTACATTGTATCGTGACTATAATACTAATCATAACTCAAATTCAATAAATTAAGATTGGATGATTATTCAAAAAACACCTCCTTTCCTCTCCAGCCAGTCTTCTCTCCATTAGTTATCTTCTTTTGTTTTGGTTGTCTGTAGCTTTAGCACATGATTATAACTTAGTTGGGATATGTTATTTAAGCATAATGTTGTAGCAAGGTCTATTTTTTATTGATGTGTGTTGGATTGTACTCCTTGTACTAGTGATTTACATCAATAAAAATTGTCTTTTCCTGATAATAATAATAATATTAAAAAAAAAAAAACAAAAAAAAAAACATGATATGGGACTCATCTAGGTTTCATGTGATGTGTTTGTGACACTGAATAATCCTATTAGGAATCTTGGGGTAGTCAGAAAGAAGAACTATACTTTTCGCAAAAGTTCCAATAAGGGTCAACAAGTTAAATGGATTACTACTACTACTAGCTAGCAATGTTCTGTGTTTTCATTTCATCATCATATATACATATATAATGTAGAGTATACTTTATCATCAGAGACTAGACTGAATGATCATGTTTGTTTGGCTTTGGGAGAATTAGATTAATCGCGGATGGGCCTATCTGAAGAGTATTTAGTTAGAAATATGAGTAATGAGATTAAACTATTCCTTGAACTAGTAATTCCTCAAATTAGAAGGATTACCAATCCCATAGAGGGTTGGGATTAGAAATTAAGTGAGGGGATTAGTAAAATTTTAAATAATATTTAAGCAAAATTTATATCTTTTAGACAAAAAAATTACAATATTAAAAAAATACTAAAAATTTAAAAATATTAATTTATATATTAATATTATACTAATCCGGTAATATATAAACAAACACTCTTTATACTACATTTCTAACTTAATATCACCATACTAATAATATTCTCACTCAATCTCACCGTACTCTTAATTTCCTTCATCAACTCAACGTAATTTTTTTTTAAAACAAATTACACAATAATGGTAAATTATATAACATTAATAATTAAAATTTAATTTTTTTTCATGTACGTGTAAATACTGTTTAAAAGACCGCTGAATTGTAATTATCCCTTATTACTTTCCACCTAGGATAGCATCCAATTATACAGCTTTTAATATAATTATTTAAGGGGAATCATTACAGTGTAGATTTGTAAAATTATTTTTAAATTAATATAATTATTCAAGGGGAATCATTACAGTGTAGATTTGAAAAAAAAAATTTTAATTAAATTAATGGTAAACTATATATACATTAAACTATAAAATCATAAGCTTTTTTTTTTATTGATAAGTAATTAAAATTTTACCGACGTACAATGTCACAATTAGTCATATAATGGGGGTGTTTGGCAAAGATTTTTTTTAGTTTTTTGGATTAAAACTCACAAAATGACAAAATAGACTAAAATAAAAAATAAGACAATGTCACATCAAACCCATAATTATCTCATTTTTTTTTTCTTACAACTATCATATTCAATTATAAAAAAAATCTAATTATTTTTCCAAATACAAAAATTTTAACCTACTAAAATAGTCGAAAACTAAAATAACCTACTAAAATAACAACTTTCCAAACACCCACAATAAGAAATTTTGCAAGTGAGACATATTAACTCAACTTTATTATGTGATTAGAATACGAAAATAAATGATGATTCACTTACGGTTATTTTAAGAATTAGCTATTTTTGTTGATTTTTTGATTTTTTATTAAAAAATGAACAGAAAAATACATAGACTAGTTGAGTTTTTGGTAGTGATATTTTGACTTTTTAATAAGTTGTCAAAACAATGCTAATATATTTATGTTGTACTCATTGATTAAGAATATCACATAAATAATGTCACGAATATTTTTAATAATTTTTTTAAAACTTATGAGTGAGTGAGTTCAAAATTCAAACTCCAACCCATCAAAAACCCTAAAGCAAGCGGCCATACCCATGATTTGCATGTATGCAGGAGGCTAAAAAGGCAGGCACATCATTAGCCTAAACTGATCAACGTCAAGAAAATCTTGTCATTTCCTCTAAACAAAGATATACACTTCAATGCAAGTTTCGTAATTTCAAGTTAACAATAATGCTATAAATTAAAAAAATAATAATCAGAATTTTATTTAGAATTTGAATTGTATGGATGAGATTATATTGGTATCATCCAAAGTATTTATTCACTTTTCAGGTAAATTTTCTGTCATAGTTTCTGATTTGTATAATTTTTGTAATAATTATTGAAAAAGTACATAATAAATATAGTAACACTAAAACTAAATACAAAATCTGGATCTTGTTAATAAGCTAGATTTCGAAAAAATGAACATTAATATGGATCTTGTAAAATTCTATTCAATTAAGCATTGTGTCTTTTTTTTTAATCAAAATTTTAACAATGGGATGATATATAGATCAAGGTTTTAGAATTATTACACTAATATTTTGTGACATATTAATTGTTATTATTCAATATTAATCGATATACAATTATATAGTTAACTTATTTAATAACATTATTTAAAATAATAGGGGGTTGTGATTACCTCAGCTTCATTGGAGAGACCAAGCTTTCTAACCAGGTATGTCTTAACCATGAAAACTGTCACGTTCTCATCTCTTTTGTACCCAAAAAAAAAAAACAGAAAAAAGAAAAAAGAAAAAAAAGAATGAAATAAGAAGGAAAAAAAAGCAAATAAAAGAAAAGAAAAGCAACGTCAGCTTTTTAAGAAGGAAAAAAAAGCAAATAAAAGAAAAGAAAAGCAACGTCAGCTTTTTCACTCATTTCACTGAACAACATCATTACCATGTAGAAATTAAAAAGATTGCTAGTAGTAAAAAGGGCAAAAAAAAGCGACTATAACATGACACTTTGATATGATCATGCGTGAGTACTAACGTGCACCACTTACTTCACTCTAATGTACGCCTTTGCTAACTGGGGCAGCTCTTCTCCATTCCTGCAATTCCACAAACACCATTCATTCAACCTCATCATTATGAATTACTACTACTATGATGAGAGAGAGAGAGAGAAAGAGACTGGTTACCTGTTGATTGAGGAGCGCAGTGTGAACCACAATCCAGGATGGGGTCTATGATAGGTATCATCTGGAACCGGCATTAACCGGTCATGAAGGCCGAGAAAGCTATTTGATGAATCTACATCTACATGCAATGGCCAAGATAACAATGATGGTGATGTGAACAAACCTAATGATGACACCATGTTATGATCATGATGATAAAGATCATAGTTACTTCCAGCTGGTAGAGCCACACACTCATTACCAAACCCTAACCCTAACCCTAACCCTAACCCTAATTCTAATCTTTGTTGGGTTTGTTGTAAAGGCAAAGAAGAAGTGGAAGATGACGAAGCTGAGCTTGACATATCTACTGGGTTTTTGCAGACTGAGCCAAACCCTAAACCTAACTCAAGCCAATCTCTCTCTTTCTCATCCTCTTGTTGTTTTGCTGGATCAAAATCTTGGTTGGTTTTGGAAGAAGAGGCCATGACAATGTGTTTGATATAATTCCACTTTATGCAAAAAAGATGTTTGTTTGGTAGAAACAAAGATAGAAAGATAGGGTTTTGTTTGGTCCTTTATGGATAGGCAAAAACTTCTCTACTGTTCATACCAAACCCA
The DNA here is from genome assembly GCF_004153795.1 of Camellia sinensis. Classification (NCBI taxonomy): domain Eukaryota; kingdom Viridiplantae; phylum Streptophyta; class Magnoliopsida; order Ericales; family Theaceae; genus Camellia; species Camellia sinensis. The sequence continues at coordinate 496,324 of NW_021025111.1, forward strand.
CAACCCTACCTCTCTCTCTCTCACTATGTTTTCTTTACTTTCATATTGCATAATTTGCATATAGCTGCTTTGATTTGTATCATTTATCTTTTTGGGGGTCTTTTGGAATTTAAGACACATGCACGGAATTATAGAGGGAGGGTAAGTGTTGCTCTTTACCGAGGCGTCCTCTGCTTTCTCTCTCTGTCTCCTTCTTTCTCTTTCTTTTTTGGTTTATTTCTTGTTGTCGTTGTATGATTGTATCTGAATTGATGAAGAACTAAAGGATTATATATATTGTTAGTTTACTTCCAGATGCACGCCAACGCAGTATGAGAGAGAGAGAGAGAGGAACGATTGTGTTTGGTACCAATTAGCTTTGCATCGATTCATTCAAAAACTGAAACTATTACTCTCAAGTCTTGACTTGGTTCGGTTGCTGTTTTCTCATTAAAACAGTGTTCTTGACGACCAGGTATTTCATGCCACCACATGGTAGGGTCTGTATGATATTGGTCCTATTTCTATCATGACATTCTAATTCACTTATGGTTGATTTACCATTTGCCTTAAAAGTACTATTTCATTATAGTTATTTTTATTTTTATTTTTTTGTGGTTAAGATGCTATTAAGAATTTATAGAAAATAAGATAATGTGTAAAATATATGATATAAATTTTTAAAGTAATAATATTCTTATCTTAGTGAATGCGTTTATACTTTGTCACTAAGATGAAGAAAATAAAGTGCAAAGGAAATCACTAAATAATAATATTATTATCCTAAAACAATTAACAATGAATATTATTGTTTTAAAAATTTAATAATGTGTCATGTGTTTGACACATAATCTGATTTTTTGTAAATTGTAATAAAATCCAAACAAAAAAGATTAACTATAATAAAATAATATTTTGAAGGGGTTAATTTGTTGAGTTCTGAAGTTCAGATAAGTAAAATGCAAATAAGTCATAATTTAAAAAGATTTACAGTAATTTATCTTTAATTTTATGTCAAAATTATCTTAACATAAATCTAGTCCCTTTTTTTTTGGTACTATCATGATGTGTCATTTTTTATCATGTGAAATTTTTTTAAACTTAATTAAAATACCAAGATTTGAAAAAAAAAATTTATTTTTACAAGTTAAATTTTATAAACTAAATTCTAGTTGATAAAATTATTTATAATTTTTTTTTAAATTTTAACTTAATTTTATTTTCCTAATTTATAAAATTATATTCTATTACTATATTTTTTTAATAAATTGATTAAAAATAATGAACAACAATACATTATCTTAAATTAAAAAAAAATCATATTAGCCATAAATATACTTTTTAAATCATTTGAACGAAATTACTTAAAGGATTAAAAAATGACATAGTATCTCTTAGTGAAAATAATATTAAAGTAAATAACTTTTTTTTGGTAAATATAAAATAAGTAATTAATGATTCATTAAATGAATTATTTTTGTTAAATTTGTATTATGAGGTTCAACAATAACTTGATCCGTTAACTATTTGTGTTATTAAAACAAAAAGATGGGTTCCAACGAAGGTGGCTGGAAACCGGTGTTCCGACGAAGACAAGGTAGGAAGGGTCCGGTAGCAAAGCTCCACACAATCTTTGTGGATGAGATTCCGGAATCGATGAACCCTAAAGGATTGTTCACTATGTTTTTAAATCTTGGTGTCATCAAAGATGTCTATATCCCTGACAAAAAGAGAAAAGCAACGCGAATTAGATTCGAACTTGTAAGGTAATGATTGTCTTGTTGCAGCGGGAATAACGATTCAGAAAGCTAATGGAGTATGGTGTGGCGATAGAACATTAAAGGTGAAAAAGACTGATTTTGGGAGAGATAAGGAACCAACATATTCAAGAGCAGCAATTCAGAAATCAATTAGGATACTGACATCAACAGGGGCAGGTGTTAGAGGGAGAAGCTCTTACGGTGTGGTTTTGAAAGGAGGAATGAATGTTAGTGGCACTAATACCAAGATTAAGGTGGAAGAATATGCCACCAGTTGGCTACTAATGAGTGTAGTTATTAAAATTAAAACCCATTGCAACTTCGCTGACCTCAAAGTAGAATGCCAACTTAGAGGATTAAAGGATATTCAACTCAGAGGGTGGTGGGAGAAATGCGTTGATTACTTTCAAATCAAAAGAAGACATGATGCAATTGATGCATAGCTTTGGGGATTGAATTATGGAGTGGTGCGAGTCAATCATTGAATGGCATAAAGGTGTGAGCTGGATAATGAAAGAGTTGTGTGGGTAAGTTGTTTTGGTGTGCCTCTACATCTGTGGAATGTTAATAATTTTTGAAAAATTGGTGAAGCTTGCGGTGAAGTTGTTGAGCTGGATCATAATGTTTTAAGCATGGAGTCGCTGAAGTGTAGGCAAGTTCGAATTTGTACATCTCAACTAAAACGTATCGATAAAACGATGCTTATGGAAAGAGATGACAGTATGTATCATGTTCGTGTAGTCGAAATTGTGGACGTACCAAAAAAGTCCATGGGTGGTGGTGATCTTAGTTCTACAACGAACCATGCAAGCAGACAGAAGGATGATGATGTGGCCAACCTTGTGGCTGATGTGGCGATAAGTCGTGACATGGAAGATAGTAAGAGGAGTAATGATGTGGCAGTAGGGGTAGGGTCTGAGCACATGTCTAATTCTGCCTCTCTTTCTATGGTTAATGAGATAGGTGTAGAAATGAGAATTTGTAATACTGCTGTGGTTAATCCACTACCCAATGTAAGCATGCAAACATCATTATTGCAGGAGCTTAAGGGGAGTGGAAGTCGAGCAGTTGAGGCAGTGGAGGCATCAACTGAACTGAATGGGCTTATGCAAAGTTTAAGTGAAAGTGATTTACTTAAGCCCAACATATCGTTGGAAGTGATTTTGGATGAAGCCCATTTTGATGGGCATAGTAAAGGGCATGACAATGATAAGGCAGTTTCTGCTGAGAAGGAAAACCCAATTGAGGAAGTGGGAGATAGTGATGGTGAGCTTAGCCCAAGTGAAGATGAAGGAGAAGTGTCCCAACCTAGTGCATATGCTTGGGCCAATAGAATTGCGGCCCAAGTTAAGGAAAGTAATAGGACAAGAACAAAAAAGGAGCTCAGTGAGAAGGAGACGATTAACACTGTTGGTGTTCAAGGCAGATTCTAGAGAAGAAAGGGAAAATGAGGGGCTCCATTCAGAAGTGGCTTTCAACGAGGTGCATTGGTTGCAGTAATGGCTTCTTTGTCAATTTTCTCTGTTAACAATAACGTATGTAAGCAAAAGAAAGTTAGAAAAGAGGCTGAGGTCATAGTGCAGATGAGAATCAAGTTGGAACTGGCATTGACTGGGCATGAAGCTGGCTAATTCATATGGAAAACGAAGACATTGATAGAGTGAAAGGTCAAGAGGTGAGGCCAGGTGCTTAAGTGTAGCACTTGTTAAGGGGCTTTTTGGTAAATTGTTATGTTGTTATGAACATTCTTTCCTGGAATGTTCGTGGGTTGGGTAAGGCAGAGAGACGTTCAAGGGTTAAGGAATTGTTGAGGTTGAAAAGGGTAGACATGGTCTTTCTTTAAGAAACAAAACGCTCAAGTGTTGATGCCAATGTTGTTAGATCTTTGTGGCCTATTGATTCGGTGGAGTTCATGGTTGTAGATGCGGTTGGCCCTTTTGGAGGATTTCTATGCATCTGGAATCCAGAGGTTTTCTCCTTAAAGGAGTGTTGCTGCTCTAGAAGTTTCATCCTTTTGGGAGGTACTATGCACTCTTCTCTTAATTGTGTTATTGGTAATATTTATACACCAAATGAAGATGTGAATAGGAGGAGGTTGTGGAGAATTTTAGTTAATTTGAAGTCTGTTTTCCCTGATCCATAGTGTCTAGGGGGACTTTAATGAAGTTAAAAATATTAGTGAAAGAAAAGGGTGTGTTAGGAGAGATAGAGGTATGGGAGAGTTCGGTAATGTCATTAGTACCCTTGAATTGGTTGGCATCCCCATGTTGGGTAGGAAGTGCACTTGGGGAAATTCTCAAAGTTGAAGTAGGATTGATCAATTTCTAGTTAACCCTGAGTGGTTGGAATGGAACACATATAAAGTTTGGGCGTTATCTAGATTTTTTTCTAATCATAGCCCCATTTTGCTGATAGAGGACGATAGGGATTGGGGTCCGAAACCTTTTATGTAGTGACCTTGATTTTTTCGTAATTCATTATTTATTTATTTATTATTATTATTATTACTTTATTTTATTTTTGACTTTATTAATTGTGTGGTTACATGAAAATTTAATGTGTAATTTAATTAATTTAATGTGATATTTAATTATATATAATTAATCTGAATATTTATATATATTTTTTATATATGTATATAAAAGGTATTATATATATATATTTTATACATATATATATATATATATATATATATATACTGATCATATATAACCTATTTATATATGGAAAAATTATTGAAAAATCTCATTTGAGAGAGTTTTAGTCTAAGGAGTCCTCGTTTTTTAATACTCTGGAAAGTCCTTTCTTTTTGGTAATATGATCCACAAGATCCCATTTGTTAATTTTGGAATGGATTTCGTGACATTTTTACCCTTTCTTCATGTACCGTTTTTAAAAGGATTTTTGAATTCCATTGCTTACATTGTTTTGATGTGCATATTTTTTGAGAAGATCAAATATGGGCAGGATTTTGTGGGTTTCTAGGGTTCATGAGTATTTAAATTTTGAAAAATGTAATTAAATGTGAAAGTGAACTTGAACATTCTCTGAGGTCACGTTGCATGGACATTATTGAACGATGTGAATGTGTGATGTAGCAACCATATGTATTGAGTGTATGAATGAACCATTTACGTTGAAAATTGAAATCCAAAAAAAAAATACAATGATTTGTTGCGAAATCGCATCAACACAATAGGTGTTAGTATGTATGACCATTGCAACGTAACCATGTGTTTGGTGCCACAAATTTTCAAATGTGGCTCACCGACACCACATCGCCGCATAACATCACACAATGACTAATTGCACGAACCACATGACAATATTTACACCCCAAACAACACCCAACACAAACCTATTAAAAAAAAGAACACAAAAACACATGACCATCGGTATGATTTTTTTGTGGGAGATTCTGTATTTTTTGTTGATGTGAGATGAGGAGTTTCCTTGACTACATTGTGTAATGCGAGATCTGATTCTGCTCAAAGTGAGATTTACAACAATTTTAAAACCCTAAAAACTAAATGAAACTGATTTCGGAATCTTGACTTACAGTATGGAGATGTGGTTGCCACATTTGGGATGAAGATTTGAACGTGAATCGATGGTCCACACGAGTGTGAAATAACCAAATGAGAATAATCTACGGCAAAATCCTAGACGACCAATAAAGCTATTAGCTTCCTTAATTTTGTGGTGGATGCATTTGGGTCAGATGCGAACCTACAATGACACTTCTGGAATTTTGGATCCCACATATGTGGTCACCACTTGCAAATACAACGTCCACAGTGAAAACCCCACCTGGAGTTGGCAAAAACCATGACCCAATTGAATGTGGAACACCTAAACCAAGACAACGGATGTAGCGTTGTTTGTGACAAATCAATCGACAACAAACACACCGAATCAAGGATGTTGGTCAGAACCCTCAATTTCTGTTGGGCCTGAAAACGTTTGATGTACTTTCCAAATGAGAATGGTGCAATGTTGTGGTTTTGGGACGTTGTTCTTGACATCCCAAAAGTGTTACCCACACTTCAAATACCAGGACCCCCCAACCTAACACTGGGTTATTTTCCAAAACAGACGCTGATTTGGTGGGATTTGAGGGGGTTTCTTTTTTTTTTTTTCCTTCAATGTGGGATACGAATCCACTCACATCGTGATTCACCGCAACTTAAATCCCTGGAAATCTAGAAACAAATTATGACCAAATTTGCAAATGTGGTTTGCTTATGTAGTCGCCACGCCAACACTCGCACATGGAATTTCAAACCAAACATGATGCGATCTAGTTTCAAAAAACCCTAAAATTTGCACAGTTGGAATCAGAATGACATATATTATTGAAGTTTACGTTTTCCTCGATCAGACTGAATGTTGGACAACGTACACGCCGATGGGGGGTGTGAAGGGTTGCAGCTTCGCCCTATTGTGGAATGTGTTCACCGTTCACCCGACGACGGGGAGACAATGTCGCTTGAACACCTTTTAGCTATTACTCATGAACTGCGTCAGTATGGTTTGGCAGTCCGTATTTTTTTATTACCAATGTGGACTTCACCCTAAGTAGATCTGGGATGTAGGAATTTTTACGTGGGTATGTTTTGGCCCAAGATGTGAAGTGGGTGATGTGCGCAGGCCAAACTAACATATTAACCAATAAAAGACTATAGTGCGTTTTTTTCAAACGTGGCAGGCCGTAACATACGCAATCTTCATTAGTCACCATTAAATATCATACCTTATGGGCATAAACACAAATCATCACAAATTAGGACTTCTGAGAGTATTATAATACATTTAGGACTGAAAGGTTCACAAGTCATCCAAATGGGATTTAAAGGTCAATCCCCATTTATAAGGATATATTGTATTTGTATAATATAATATAATATAAATGTAAATTAGGTTATCTAAGTAATCATCAAACAAAAAAGAGGGCGGTGCTGTGTGCGGCCAACTGTGTTTGAGAAATCAAAGCCCAAGGGTGTTTAATTCAAATCCAATTTCAAACCATTTTTCAAGAACAATCCTCAAACATGACATGCATGATCTTTAAATAACTTTCAAGCTTCAAGACATGCTCTAATGAGCCAATTGATTCCAAAACAAGATGCAAACATGGCCTACACTCAAAACATGGACATGCATGTGACAGTTTGCCATGAACTCAACTCAAAATCCAACAATACTAACATGCATGCATGAATTATGCTCTATTTCAACATGCTAGAACTAATCCATGGCTCAATTCACTAAATTTGACATGAATCATGCAAGAACTAGCTTAATTCATAAACAAGAGGGCAATTACTCTACCTTAGGTCTTGAATTGGAAGACTAGGGGCTCAATTAAGCAATCTACACTTCAATTCTCCAAGTTGTCTAAGCCAATCCCTCAAAGACAAATCAATTCTCTCCCTCTCACCTTCTAAGTCGGCAAAGCAATGCAAGAGCTGGTGAAATGTTTTGGTTTAAGTGTATACAAGGCTCAACATGATTCAAGTAGTGGGCCACTTATGTGGCATTAAGGTAATTAAGTCAAATTATGCAATCTATCAATATTTAATCTAATTTAATCATACCTAATCAGTTTTCAGATGAATACACCATAAAATCACATTAAGTATGAGGATCATAAAACATCAATCAATTCCCGGTTTGGCCGCCGCTAAGGTCTTCAATTAGCAGTTTAAACATAAACGTGAACAGATCAAGTAAACAATCAAACAGATAGAATACAGATTAACATACGTACGCAGTCAATTCAGTTCCAGTTTTCAGTCAGTCAGTTCAGTACTTTAATCAGTTCAATTAGCAGTCATAATCAGTTCAGTTTAGCGGTAATCAATGTTTATCGGTAAGCAGTGGGGAGGGTTATTACAATTTACACCCCAAACAACACCCAACACAAACCTATTAAAAAAAGAACACAAAAACACATGACCATCGGTAAGATTTTTTTGTGGGAGATTCTGTATTTTTGGTTGATGTGAGATGGGGAGTTTCCTTGACTACATTGTGTAATGTGAGATCCGATTCTGCTCAAAGTGAGATTCACAACAATTTTAAAACCCTAAAAGCTAAATGAAACTGATTTCGGAATCTTGACTTACAGTATGGAGATATGGTTGCCACATTTGGGATGAAGATTTGAACGTGAATCGATGGTCCACACGAGTGTGAAATAACCAAATGAGAATAATCTACGGCAAAATCCTAGACGACCAATGAAGCTATTAGCTTTGTTAATTTTGTGGTGGATGCATTTGGGTCAGATTCGAACCTACAATGACACTTCCGGAATTTTGGATCCCACATATGTGGTCACCACTTGCAAATACAGCGTCCACAGTGAAAACCCCACCTGGAGTTGGCAAAAACCATGACCCAATTGAATGTGGAACACCTAAACCAAGACAACAGATGCAGCGTTGTTTGTGACAAATCAATCGACAACAAACACACCGAATCAAGAATGTTGGTCAAAACCCTCAATTTCTATTGGGCTTGAAAACGTTTGATGTACTTTCCAAATGAGAATGGTGCAATGTTGTGGTTTTGGGACGTTGTTCTTGACATCCCAAAAGTGTCACCCACACTTCAAATACTAGGACCCCCCAACCTAACACTGGGTTATTTTCCAAAACAGACGCTGATTTGGTGGGATTTGAGGGGGTTTCTTTTTTTTTTTTTTTTTCCTTCAATGTGGGATACGAATCCACTCACATCGTGATTCACCGCAACTTCAATCCCTGGAAATCTAGAAACAAATTACGACCAAATTTGCAAATGTGGTTTGCTTATGTAGTCGCCATGCCAACACTCGCACATGGAATTTCAAACCAAACATGATGCGTTCTAGTTTCAAAAAACCCTAAAATTTGCACAGTTGGAATCAGAATGACATATACTGTTGAAGTTTACGTTTTCCTCGATCAGACTGAATGTTGGACAACGTATACGCCGATGGGAGGTGTGGGGGGTTACAGCTTCGCCCTATTGTGGAATGTGTTCACCGTTCACTCGACGACGGGGAGACAATGTCGCTTGAACACCTTTTAGCTATTACTCATGAACTGCGTCAGTATGGTTTGGCAGTCCGTATTTTTTTATTACCAATGTGGACTTCACCCTAAGTAGATCTAGGATGTAGGAATTTTTACGTGGGTATGTTTTGGCCTAAGATGTGAAGTGGGTGATGTGCGCAGGCCAAACTAACATATTAACCCATAAAAGACTATAGTGCGTTTTTTTCAAACGTGGCAGGCCGTAACATACGCAATCTTCATTCGTCACCATTAAATATCATACCTTATGGGCATAAACGTAAATCATCACAAATTAGGACTTCTGAGAGTATTATAATACATTTAGGACTGAAAGGTTCACAAGTCATCCAAATGGGATTTAAAGCTCAATCCCCATTTATAGGGATATATTGTATTTGTATAATATAATGTAATATAAATGTAAATTAGGTTATCTAAGTAATCATCAAACAAAAAAGTGGGCGGTGCTGTGTGCGGCCAACTTGTGTGTGAGAGAGAGAGAGAGAGAGATTAATCAAACAAAGAGTGCATCTTGAGAAAGCAGAAAGAGAAAAGGTGGGGAAGAAGAGGAAAGGAGAAAAAATAAAAAGAGTAGGGTTTTATTTTGGTGGCTTTATTAATTGTTTAAGTGATTCTTTGATTTTCAAAAAAATATTGTGAATACAAAACCCACTTCCCTTGGTTTATGTTTAATTCGTTATTTTTATTTATTTATTTTTATTTATTTGATGTTAGTTTGATTTTGTATTTACATGAAGATGATAGATTGATTTTAATTATTTTAAATAGTTGTGTAGGTCAGGTTTAGAGTTTTTATATGTATTTATTTTATAATTGTAATCACACTCATGGTTATATGAAATTAAAATAAACTTAGAACTCATAGAAAAATTCCTTACACTCCTCCATGACTTCATGGATTGTTATTTTATTTGAGTGTTGGTGAGAAAAAGTGTGTGTATAAAAAAAAAAGTGAGTATTTTGAGATTTATTTGAATGCCTTAGGCTTGGCGTTGTTATGTTTGTTCTCATGAGTAGATGAGAGATTGTTGCTTCGTTCTCATGAGTAGACGAGTGCTTTGATTTACGTGCGTACGTATATGCTAACTATTCGGGGAGTGTGGGTCAAACTCGGGACGATATCCCCATGTAAGTTTGGCTTCGGAGCGGTGTTAGGTATACAGGAGGCACATGAGATATATGTGTTGTGACACCCCAAAATTTAAGGATATCATAATAAGATTTAGAATTTAAAATCAATATTGCCATCAATATTACTAATATCCATTAATTAATAACCCAGAAAATTAAAGTTCTTAAATTACAACTTAGTCTTAGTACATAAAAAAAAAACACAAATATAAAAAGAAAACTAGAGAAAAACTAGAAAATTTAGAAAATAGTTCATGGAACTTGGGCACTCTTTAAGCTAACCAAGGTTGATGTCGCCTTTCAAGGCCTCGGTGTTCCCTTCGGTTTCTTCGGTACCTGGCATAAAACGCCAGCGCAATGGGAATGCAATGAGCAACGAGCTCAATAAGATACTACAACCCGAAAATACCCACCTCGATAATAATACTTACAATTAATGAATAATGTGTAGTAACAGAATAACAAGTAGCATTTAATAAGCATAACATGAATGCTATCCGTTGAAATAATTACAATATATAATAATAATAAAAAATGGCAAACAGAAGCAGTATTTTATCATAAGAAAAATACCCACATTTCTTTTTAAATTCTCATAAATTTAGTTTATCAGATAAGTTTAAGTAACTCCTTGCGGAGCACTATTTCCACTAAACCGCTAAGCAATAGCCATGGACAATTTTAACTCCCTCTTGGTTACATATTCAAATGTTACTTGCTGTAACTACCAATGATGCCAACACACCAGGGCTTCGTACTTGAGTTGTGATATCACAGTCTGCCCCAAGGAACGGTTTATGTTGTGACACCCGCACCACCAACCTTATATCGCCTACACCGATAAGAGCTAAAATACCTTCCCGTGCTATGTTAGGGTTCGCAACTCACTTGCGCAAGATTCTAAACCGGGCTCACCCCATCACTTTTAAATTTTAATATATCATCGGTTCAATTTCGTGTTTCTTTACTTCGTCGAATTCATATTTTGTTGCATACACTACAAGAATTTTCACTTTTGGTTTTAGTCGCTAAAAGTCAATTTTTAGTAGTCGAAGGGCTTTAGCGACTAAATTTTTTGGTCGCAAAATTAGTAGCCGAAGAGTAGTCGGGAAAGCTAATTGACGACTAAAATTATTTTTGTTGCCAAATGTATTCATTTGCCGACTAAATATTTAGTCGCCAAAAGATTGGACATTAAATTAAATTAGAGCCTTTTCGGCGACCAAACTTTTAGTCGCCTATAGTCCCACCTTTTCAGCTACTAAAATTTTTGTCGGCAATGAGTTCTTTTTTTACTACTAAAAATTTAGTCGTCAAAAGCCCCCATCTTTGGCTACTAAATGTTTAGTCGGCAAATAGTTTCTCTTTTGGCTACTAAATATTTGGTCGCCTAAAGTTTTACATTTTTTGCTACTAAAATTTTAGTCGGCAAAAGTGTGTTTATGATTCAGTTTTTTGCTTTTAGTTACGAAATATTTTAGTCCCCAAATGTTTGATTTTCTTTTGGCTACTAAAGTTTTAGTCGCCAAATGTATTTTTTTTTTTTTTGGCTACTAAACTTTTAGTCGCTAAATGTCTTCTTTTTTTTTTGCTACAAAACTTTTAGTCGCCAAATGTCTTTTCCCAATTTATTTTTAGTTACTAATTGTTTAGTCGCCAAAAACATGATATTATGTTTTATCGCGAAATTATAATTTCTCCATAACCTGTCTATATACAATGCAACCTGTAATATGTATAAGAACAAAATGATACATACTATCAATCATTCCACAATCTGCATCTATATACCAAAAATAAATAACATTAAATATCAAAGTCCATACAAATCAACTATTGTCCAAACTAAAATAATAATTCCATACAAAATATATCATACAAAAATCAAAGCCCTCTGTATACAAAAAAATACATTTACTACCAAGCGAAATTATCATTTGGCATGGTACAAATTACCATCGTAATATGTACCACAACAAAAGGTGATATATGTACCACGACGAAAGTTTTCAATGGACCATGACAAAAGTTTTCAATGGACCATGACAAAACGTCCTATATGTACGCCGACAAATGGTATATATGTACCACGACAAAAGGTGATCTATGTACCACGACAGTTATTATCTGTTGATTGCCAAAAGTTTTCTGTATTAGTAATAATGAACTACACAAAAGCTGAGGACGACAAAAGTGTTATATTAGTTCTACACAAAAGTGAAAATTCTTCTCCATACACCAATAGGGATTATCCACAAGTCCACGTAACAAAGCCATCTACAAAGAAAAACAAAAAATGAAACATTAGAATTGGTTACAAAATATCAATTCACTCAGCCATATGGAACATGTTCTAACTTGCATTTAAGGTAGAACAATCGAGAAATGTCTTCTTCGAAATTATAAAAAGTATATATATATATGTATCATGCAATATTTATTCCAATCAACTGCACAAACAATGTAATATGTAATTTATTCGTCCTATAAATATATAAAGGCAATTATTAGAACATGTAGATATTATTTTAATAAAGTTGTTGCTTTTTTAACTAAGCGTTATAAGTTTTTCGACTAAGTATAAGGCGTATTCGGGGGCTGTTATGAATTTTCGCCTCCAAAAAGCCCTTTTTCGAGTAAGTTTAGGGCGTATTCGGCTCTAACTCCCAACCTACGGATCCGAATTACATTCCATCATATCTCAAAAGTCCTATTTTTCATGGCGAAGCTATCCGTGTGAGCCACACGGTTGTTCAGGGGCTGTTTTGAATTTTCACCCCCGAAACGCCCTTTTTTGACTAAGTATAGGCCGTTTTCGGCTCTAACTCCCAACCTACGGGTCCAAATTACATTCTGTTAGTTCTCAAAAGTTCTATTTGTCATGGCAAAGCTATCGGTGTGAGCCACGCAATAGTTCAGGAGCTGTTTTGAATTTTCGCCCCCCGAAATGCCCTTTTTCGACTAAGTTTATGGCGTATTCGGCTCTAACTCCCAACCTATAGGTCTGAATTACGTTCTGTCAGTTCTCGCAAGTCCTATTTGTCATAAGGGAACTGTCTGTGTGAGCCACATGGTGGTTTGGGGGCTGTTATGAATTTTCGCCCCGGAAAATCCTTTTTCGACTAAGTTTAGGGCGTATTCGGCTCTAACTCCCAACCTACGGGTCCAAATTACGTTCCGTCAATTGTCACAAGTCCTATTTGTCATAGGGGAACTGTCCGTGTGAGCACATAGTGGTTTGGGGGCTATTTTAAATTTTCTCTCCCAAAATGCCCTTTTTCGACTAAGTTTAGGGCATATTCGGCTCTAACTCCCAACCTACGGGTCCGAATTACGTTTCGTCAGTTCTCACAAGTCCTATTTGTCATGGCAAAGCTATCCGTGTAAGCCACATGGTCGTTCGGGGGCTGTTTTGCATTTTCACCCCCAAAACGCCTTTTTTCGACTAAGTTTAGGGCATACTCAACTCTAACTCCCAACCTACGGGTTTGAATTACGTTCCATCAGTTCTCACAAGTCCTATTTGTCATGGTGAAGCTATCCGTGTGAGCCACACAGTCATTCGGGGGCTATTTTGAATTTTTGCCCCCGAAACGCCCTTTTTTGACTAAGTTTAAGGCGTTTTCGACTCTAAATCCCAACCTACGGGTCCGAATTACATTCTGTCAGTTCTCATAAGGCCTCGTTTGGGAACAGGCTAATTTAGTAACTTTTTGGCTAATTGGCTAAAAAGGTAGATAAAAAAAACTTGTATGTTTAGGATAACTTTTTGACTAATTACGAAAAGCTGTGCAAAAAGTAGAGAGAAGCCGTAATTGTTGACTTTTTGGTATGACTAATTGGCTAATTGGCTAATTTAGTAACTTTTTGGCTAATTGGCTAAAAAGGTAGCATCCCAAACGAGGCCTAAGTCTTATTTGTCATGGCAAAGCTATCCGTGTGAGCCACATGGTAGTTTAGGGGCTGTTTTGAATTTTTGCCCCCGGAAATTCCTTTTTTCGTTTAGGGCTTATTCGACTCTAACTCCTAACCTACAGGTCCAAATTACATTCCGTTAGTTGTCACAAGTCCTATTTGTCATGGGAAAGCTGTCCGTGAGAGCCACACAATGGTTTGGGGGCTGTTTTGAATTTTCTCTCCCCAAAGCCCTATTTCGACTAAGTTTAGGCCGTATTCGGCTATAACTATGGTAAAGCCATAAACATTCCTAGTGGGCTGATTGAGTGCAAATGAGAAGTTAATGCATGTGAAATCTAATTTAGAATTTCTGGAAGAAAATTTTCATTCTCCAAGTTAAGGGAGCTCCTAGTTGGTAGTGAAAGCTATAGAGGAAGAGCACCACATAAACAGACAGCTAAATGATTTCTTATAAAAAAGTTGGCTAACATAAAGTAAAAAGTGATTTTAGTTCAAATAAGAATCTTAAAGGAATTATAAAAATAACGAAAACTGACCCAAAAACACTAAAGAAAGTTGTCAAAGTAAATAGATAAGTTCGAGTAAAAATGAACACATGCACGCGCGCACAAATTAACTACATGGACCAAACACGTGACAAAGTACATAAACTATCTTAAAAGGCTTTAAAATTGCATATGGCTTTTGAAAGATTAATCACAAGGACCAAACATGTGACGAAGTATCACATAAACTAACTAGCCAATAACAACTAGCTTCATTTTCATTCTCCTTCAGAATATTTTAAGATGATGCAGTTGAAACTTACATTAAGTGACCAAAGTATAAGGTTTTTTCTGTGCCAATAATGTTGATTTCAAGTTCCACAACAAAAACTCATCTCTAAGGATGCTCGACCTCCTAATACTTACATTGCTATGATTAATAACAAAAAATTACCAAAAAGATGTATAATTATCTGCACAAAAATAAGGAAAAGATTTTCCTATCTTTATATTTGAACAAGGCAACTCTACGACAATTGTTTCCCTTCATCCTTTCCATATATATGTTGAAGTTCACGAGTAACAGCTAGGAACGATTCTGAAGCAGAGAAAAAATAGTGCATGTGAGCAGGAAGGCATTGTATCAAAACATATTGAACTGTCACTAACTGGTAACTAAACCAAATAACTTGAATTACCTTTCCAAAGACGGAAAGATTTGTGTATGTTTTTTAACAGTGGGCACATTTTCCTCATATCCACTTTGGGCTAAAGCTGGGTGGTAACCAGTAAGCAAAGTTGGAGCATTCAAATGCAATAGAGGGGACTCAAAAACCTAGTGGATTCTATTAAAAAACAATGGTACGTTGCGAATAAAATCAGGTTTCTCTATGTATAACACACGTAAATTTGAGATTAATTAAATCTCCTAATCAACCTTATGTATTCCTCTACTTCACTTGTATTCTATGAAATGACAAAATGATTGGATCATTTCTTACTAGAGAACTTGTGTATGTTGCTCATTAATTTAGGGCCACATACATATATTAAACATTTGCATATACACACATAGCATTATATATACACACAGCATTATTATACATATCCACACAGCATTATATATATACACACACATTCACCTGCATATATTACACATCATGTTTGAAATTTATCATAAATCCTTGAGCTCTTCAACTTTGGGGATTCAATCAAACCATCCCTAAGTAAAAAAATAAAATCCAAGATGAAACTATAGAAAGTTATAAAAAATTAAAATTAGAGAAAAAAAAAGACAAGATAATCACTGGAAATTTCACATCATGAATTTATGATGAAAGCAAATTTGAGTTTCTCACTCAAATCACCATCTCTAATACATATAAATATGTACCAACATCAAGAGTTGGCAAAAAGATCATTATTCCAATTAGTTAGTTACATGAATTATGCAGAAGATGGTTTTTATGATGATTAAATAGCAATTCTGGCTTTCCACAACCACCGACTACTCTCGACACTCTTAGGAATTTTATTTGAAGAGGTCATCCAATTCCCCCCCCTCCCCAAGTTAGAATTATATCAAACTAACCTCAAATAGATGAAATCATTCATAAAATAAAAATTCTTTCAGCTTAATGGGATCACAGTACACCAAGCGCGGCCCCTGAAATTATTTCAGCTCAATGGGATCACAGTAGAGTAGTTAGTCATCTATCATGCATCAAATTTAATTTTGAACTTTCACATGAATGATTGACAAATCAAGGCGATTATCTTTGCTTATTCACAATGAAAATGTAGATATTCCACTATCCATTGTCTTCAAAAACAAAAATCCAACTAACAAAACCTTATTTAATTATCTTTACTATTCTGCAGTTTAGATGGTAAGAGCAACAAATTCTTTTTCAAAAAGATTTAATTTCCAACCAAAGAGGAACAAATCCTACAAGTAAAAACCTCAATCAAATCTTTCCATACAACTTCGAACTTTAAGGTTTCAAATTCCCATGGGAATTGCTAAGAAAGCAGAGGAATATGAACCAAACAAATTTTACTCAAACGAATCTTCATCAATCTTCAACGAGTGAAAAAACTAATTTCTCCCAAGTAATACTAAAGTTTTCAATCACTTTTTTCAGTAACCAACATACCCAAGGAGGCCACATTTAAATACCCAAACAATAACCCCCCCTCCCAAAAAAAAAAATACTTAAATCCCTACATCTCCTCATCAACCAAGTAATGCGTCCACAGTTCTACATATAACATAAAATCAAAACATAGAAGGAAACAAAATGAACAAATAAAGATTAACCACGCAGGTAGGGGTGGAATAAGTCTAGGTTGCAAGGTATGTACATAAAAAAAAATTGAGTTAGTTTGGTACATGAAGAGAAGTATGTCATGAAGAGAAAAATAAATAAATCTAACAAGCATTTTAAAAAAAAAAAAGTTTTGAACTATTAATTAGATCCCAAATTAGACCAGTTTTAAGAATTTTATTGATTGATATAAACAAGAAAATAAAAAGAAAAAAATAAAAGGTAGGGAGCAACACTTAGAATTCTTATAATGAATGCCAAAACTCATCAGCAGAAATTGTGGGCAACACAAGAAAAAAAAAATGCATAGATGTGATATGATAAAATGCACAAACTTTAAAATAAGCAATGCATAAGTAGTTGGATTGACCACAAATGGCAATAACATAAGATTAAACAGACAAAGAACTTCAGAGCAATAGTTGGATTGACCAATATATGTCAATAACACTATCTCTTAAACACCATTAGCTCCATTACCCCTTGAAGAAAACATCTCAAAAAAATAAAAAACTGGAAAATAGAATTGTTGAATTGAAGATCGATATTACTAAACTAAGTAAAGAACAAGACAAACAATATGTTTGGGTAATCTAACAAATAACATACAGATCGGACAAACCTCTAATGACATCTTGAGAGATTCAAACTCAAGTTCAAGTATTTACAGTTCACCCAACCTCTTGCCTAATTTTGCTTAGTAGACTTAAACAACAGCTATGAGGGGGAAAATGGGAAGACAAGGATGCTGTTAATGATAGTTTGAGTAGTTGAATGACGAGCTAAATGGCTCTAAACTATGAAGTTATTTGTAAAGTAATTATGCCATTGGTCCAACTTACCCATAAGCCATTGTATTTTGAAACTCCAAAACAAATATTCATTAATTTTGCTCTTGTCCTTTCCAAAATGGTAATTGTTCTCCCCCCCTCTCTCTCACATTGTTTTTCCTTCTTTTTTTACTGTTAATTTTTTTAACTCTCTTTCTTCCCTTTATTCACCATTATTTCTAATAAACTGGTAATCCTGTAATACATGTTTTGCACAGGAGATAAGAATCAATTTCTCTGTTATTTAATCTTCTATTTAATTGATGGATCTTTTTCATGTTATTCATTTTGTTGAATTTTTTTTCCTGTTCTTAATCAAAGGCTTAAAATTGTTAGCTTCTCATGAATAAATGGTTATTTATTTAAGTCAATTTGGATGTGAATGGGAGCAAAGGTCCATTGATTAGTTCTAGATAAGAATTCCTATATTAACTTGACATTTTCTATATTCCTTTAATCTTATACAAAAATTTCACAGCTAGCTTAATATAAGACTTAGAAACTTCTCACATTATAACTAATGAAATTTCACTAGTCTTGTTTTGGCTTAAAAGGCTTTAGTATATATATTTTAAGTTTACATATGTCATGAGAATTTAATATCTTTATATTTTAAGAAGTATGGTTGTGGTGGTTATTTATGACTCTACAATCATCTTGTTAATGTAGCTAAATTCTTTAAGCAATGTTCAACCTTTTATAAATAGAACATAAGGATAAAAAGGAGTGAGAGGAAGTCGCAATAGACTATATAGTCCTAACTGATATATTGAATATTTTTCATTAAAATAAAGTTTTATCTCCATTACTTTTTATGCAATCATAAATTTTTATTCTCATCTCATGATTTCAAATTCATTTGAAACATATTTTCTCATGCCTACGCTAAATGGTTTTTATTTTTTATTAATCAAGAATAGGATGGTAGAATTTGTAAAAATCTGCTAGTGGATCAACAAATTAGCAAAGCAAATGCAATTAAGCTGCATGGTGTCAAATATTCCCAATGCCAAAACAAGTATTCCGAAAATGTTTACTATGGGTTCTAAACTGCCACCACCAGCAGTACCTCAGGGGAGGAGGCAAGAGGGAATTGGTAATTCAATATTAATATGTGTGGTATGGTGGTGTAGCAGAATCCTGTGCTTTAAGGTACAATGACACCACTTATAAAGGAATTGACAAATACCACATGTATAATGTCAAACAAACCTCTCAGCCCTCACAATTCCTTCCATTCCATTCTTTTCCATAGCCTACAAAGTAGCTAGACTATCAGATGCCACTGTATTGACTTCATTTCCATGATATATATATATATATATAAAGAGAGAGAAAGCATATGCGAAACGGAGCATCAATGGAGTCTCTTCTCAGCGATGAAGCCTCTAAATCTCGCGGTGATGGCGGTGGATCTGCGAAGATCGACAGAGGAGGGGAAGGCGGCGGCGTGAAAAGAGGGCAGCGACGGAGGTGGTAGCTGCGGCAATGGTGATCGCAGCAGTCACGATGGCGATGGCGGAGGAGGAGAAGGAGGAGGAGGTGCTCCGGTTGCTGGTGAACGTGAGGAGGAGTGGCGGCGGGATGGCGACGCAGCGAGACTCCTTCGCCCCTTTCATCTTCTCTTCTTCTCTTCACCTACCTTAATATTTTATTGGTGAGGTATTGATCTCCATCCGTTGGTTCTTCAAGTGATCGATCTTAGCCATACATTTTACATCCTTGTTTAACTTATTTCCCCTGACTAAAATATAGCTTCGTCGTTAATTAAGTAAGAAGCCCGCCAAAAATTCAAAACCTTTCTTTGAAAATTTTAATTACAATTGGCGACTAAACATTTTAGTCAGAAAAAGTCAGCTAAAGGCGACTAAAATAATTTTTTGTCGCAGAAAGTAAGTTTTTGGTGACTAAAACTTTAGTCGCCAAAGAGAAAAAATAATTTTTTTATTTTCCATTCGGCGACTAAGGCGACTAAATTTTTTTTTGTCGCTGAAAGTAAGTTTTTGGCTACTAAAACTTTAGTCGCCAAAGTGAAAAAATAATTTTTTTATTTTCCATTCGGTGACTACATATTTTAGTAGCCAAAAGTCAATATACAGCGACTAAGTTTTTTTTTTGTCGCCATTTCTGGCATTTTTAGCGACTAAATTTTTTTTTAGTCGCCAATAATGAATATACCCCGACTAAAAAAAATTAGTAGCTAAATATATTACTTTTGGCGACTAAAAAAAATGTTGGTCGCCAATTCCATAACTTTTGGCAACTAAAGCTTTTTTAGTCACCAAAGGTGCATTTTGTTGTAGTGATATCCAAGTTTTAGTTTGAAAATCACAGTGACCTAATGTTTATATAGCACAACACAATCATGTATGGCAACCAAAATAAATATGATAGAATGTCTTAGGAATCATCACAAAATTTTTTAAGAATTCACACACTTTTTCTTTCAGCACTGTATGGTCAGATAAAAAAAATATGAAACCCATACCAAACGAAGTTCAACCATAACAATATTTTAATTGGTGCTAGTTCATTGAATTAGGAAAATATTTCGAGAAGAATATCATGGCTAAAAACGATTTTAGAATGGAGAAATAAATTTTGGAAGAAAACTGGTTTTTTTGGGACAGTGAGTTCTATTAACTTGCAGCACAGGTGATTTGTATTTGAAAAATAAAAAGGGGCCTCAAAATGTGTCAAAAAGAGGTATGGTCAAAACGGTTTGCTAAATATTTAAGTTTAGAACATATTTTCAGAAGAGTTTGAAGACTAAAACCCAATGGAAGATGGTCAAATAATTTTTCTAAGAAAACTAGACAGATTCTGTCACATTTTGGAAAAATTGGCGTTTCTCTCTCAATGCTTAAAACAAAATTATGAAACTAGCGGCATTTGAAAGGTAACTTAAAGATATAAATTTTCCAATTTGAATCACTTGAAAACTCATCGTATAAAATAAACGGTGACCTGGTAAAGTCAGCATTGTTGTTGTCTCCAGACAACAATGAAGTTAAAAATATGTTTTGACCACGAAACGTTGTGAAATAATTTATTTTATTTTTTATTTTTTTTTCTATATTCTAGCACCATGAAAACATGTTAAACTAACTCCAGTAGTTTCAGATTTTATGAAAGTGTTCTCATGAGTTTGTTTGGGTTATTCAAAACGGATTAAAAATCTATTTTGCAGGAAGTTCATTATTTTGTGAAAAACACACCTTGTATTCACCATGAATCATACGTAAGACTATAAAATTTATTTCTTGCTACTATTCCCATGTGAAACTCTAATCTTTCATATTTACTTTCATTAGTGGTAACAGGGAATAGATGAAAATAATATTTATGAAGAGTAAACACAAATTCATAAGCATGCGAGATTAATTTAAACAATGGAGAATATTTGAACACATAAGAAGAAAAAAATCAATAGCTAAACTATCTAATCCATGCTTGCAAGAAGGATAGAAATCATATAATCATAAGATTATCATTCTATCAAAATATAAACATGCATTGAGCTATTGTGTATTAACAATGCACACTCTTACATATTTTTAATATATAAATTCAGTTAAGAAAAATATCTAAGGGGGGATGGAGGTTGAGTATTCCTACCTCAAAAGCTTTTACAAAGAATTCTCAAAACTTTTTTTGAATTGGTAACCACCAAGGACCTTCTCTTCTCCCTCTCTTTTACTTTTCTTTTCTACTATTCCTCTCTTTTACTTTTCCTTAGCCGTGGAAATGAAAATGGGTGAATAGTGCACTATATATAGGAGCTTGGAGGCAATTTATTTTTTTTATTTTTTTATTTTTTTTGGCTTGGGAACTATCATCGACAAGAATAGACTTTGAGTATGTTTGCATGCCATGGCATGCCTTAACAACAGCCTTATTGGGAAGAAAGACAGTCGAAATGTTCTGCCCAAAAAAACAAATCTGACTTCTCTCTTTTTTTTTGTTGAAAATCAATGTATATATATATCCTAATCACTAAATGTTTTTTCCTCCCTTCTATCCTCTAACCAACTTGGTTATTATTTGTTTAACTCATTTAGTGTCCACAACTGTATTTAGATACAAAAATTTAATCACAGAAAGATAAATAATTTTATTTAAAGGAATTTTATATTGGTATTAATTATGATGCTATTAACATAATAATTTAATAATCACTATGAATTGATTTAATATTATGATTAACAAACTAATTAGTTGTCCAAAAATTCAGATTCTTACATGTGTAGGTCGGAAGTGAAGGGTCGAAGTGGTAGAGTTAAGGTACAAATAATTAAATATGAGTTTATTGGTATAGTGTAAATTGTGTTGATTTGTACATCTTGAAAAATAATAAACGATCTTGATAAATTATGAAATTTAGGCAGAGGCATGTATACGTAATTCTAAACAACTTTTGTATTTTAACTTTGTACTAAAAAGATCGATTAGAACTTGTAATCAGATGATCTTGATTATAGTAGTTTTTATTCATTTTAGCAATGCTGATTTTAGAGATTGTTTTAACTCATGAAACGAGCTCTTTATATTAATTTGGTATAAATTGAAGCAAAACATTATTCTGAACACTTTTTATGTTTTGAACTTTTTCAAAAAAAATCATCTTAGAGCAGATTCTTTTCGTTTTCAGTTCCAGATTTTTTCAATCGAATTTCGTTTAGGTTCTTTTATTAAGTTTTTCTCTCAACCTATTCAGTTTCTACTAAATTCGTTTACGTTACCTTTTAGAAAGTTTGATTTTGCACAACTTTTGTTCTTTGAGTTTTGGTCAATTCGAATGATTTAAGCATGAAACAATGTGTTTTTATACTGTTTCAGTAATTTACTTATGATTAAATTATACTAACTCTTTTTTTTTTTGGCAGAATGGTGGGTCTTACTAACTTTTTATACAGGGCTAGCCCACCATAATTTTACGTTTATTTTGTTTATTCTATACTCAATTTATATTTAGTTGTGTACGGGTAAGATATTAAATGTCACCGTATATCGGGAAACTACCCATTCATCTCAGTGCGGGTGGAACTACTTGTCTTATCCCATAACAAGAATTAAATGTACTTTTATTTATGTCTGATGGACACGTGGGTGTCAAATATTTGTACTCATACTAGTATACTTGTATACTGACCCGTTTTGTCTCTTGACAACTCAGGTGCGTTTTATTTGAGCGCAACCAAGCTTCTTTTGCAATATTAGTTGGGACTATAGTGGTGACGAGAAATAACTAGAGTTGTTGGACATGTCGTTTGGACTTCTTTTGTTTTCTTGAGCTTAGAGTTAATATTAGTTTATGTATTTATTATTTTTTTTATGACTTTAGTATTTTGATAATTTGTCATGGTTTATAACTTTACATTATTTAAGTTGTTTTGACTATTTATTGTTACTTTAATGTTGAAAGTATTGGATAGTTATGAAATTATAGTGGATGGTTTGGTTGGCGTTTTGTTAGTTTTTTTTTTATCCCTTGTAATCTTTTGAGCATAGAAATTTACTTAAACCTTATGGAAACGAGAACGTTGAGATTTTGTTTCACCCCTAGGATTTGGATGATGAAATGGGATTTAGTCCTAATTTAATATTTAATTGTCCAAATTTTGGGGGCGTGGCATTTTAAGTTCATAAATGCTTGGGTCTTACACCTTAATTTTCTTGATGAAGTGAAAAGAGTTTGGGATTCAACAATGGTACAAGGTTGGGCAAGCTATGTAATTATGGAGAAGTTGAGAGTTTTGAAAGTTGCTTTAAAAAGATGGCATGTGACATTGTTTGGTGATGTAGACCCAAAATTGCAAGAAGCTAAACCTGAACTGCACTCTCTAGATTTACAATCTGATCTGAGGGAGTTGGATAAGGTGGAGAAGGGAAGAAAAAAGGAGGTAAGGTGTGTGATTTGGAAGTTTAGGAAAAGGATAGAGTGGATGTGGGTGCAAAAGTCTATGATGGATTGGGCTTTTAAAGGTGATCGAAATACTAGATTTTTTCATATTATAGCTACGAAGAGACATAATAAAAACTTGATTGCTTCTCTTGAGGTTAATGGGGTTGAGGTTGAAGAACCCAATGAGGTTAAACAAGCAGCTTGCTACCATTTCCATAGTTTATTTACTGAACAATGGAGGTATAGGCCAAGAATTGGAGGAGAGCTCCAGAAGATTGGAGCTAATCAAGTAGTTGACATTTTGGAGAGAGAGTTTTCAGTGGAAGAAGTATGGGCTGCTATTAAAGATTGTGATGGCAATAAAGCCCCGGGTCCGGATGGGTTTAATATGTTTTTTTTCAAAAAAGCTGGGAATTTTTGCAAGATGACATCATGAAGTTCATGAAGGAGTTTTACAGTAACAGTAAATTGGGATATGAGGTAAATTGTTCCTTTGTTACTCTTATCCCCAAGAAGGAAAACCCTAATTCTCTTACTAATTACCGGCCTATTAGTTTGATAAATTCTCCCTACAAAGTGTTGGCTAATAAACTCAAGCAAGTACTGCCTAGTGTGATTGATAAGGTTCAGTTTGCTTTTGTGGAGGGAAGGAATGTTTTGGATGAAGTGCTTATAGCAAATGAGGTGGTGGATTGGTGGAAAAAATCAAAGAAGAGGGCCTCATTGTCAAACTGGACTTCCAAAAAGCTTATGACACGGTTAATTGGAATTGTTTGCTGCAGATGTTATCCAGTTTTTGGTTTGGATCAAGATGGATTCGCTGGATGAAAGAATGTGTGGAATTTGCTCGAATTTCTATTTTGGTCAATGGCTCACCGTCTGTTGAATTTTGTCCACAAAAAAGGCTTAGATAAGGCGATCCTCTTTCATTTTTTTTATTTAATGTTGTTGCTGAGGGACCAAATATTTTGCTATCAAGAGCTAAGGAGCTGAGGATTATAAAAGGAGTGGTAGTGGGTAGAGGGTTAATATATCTTATCTCCAGTTCGCAGATGACATTATCATATTTTGTGAGGCTAATTGGTCTGAGATTGTGGCTGTGAATCACATTTTGAGATGCTTTGAAGTGGTCTCGGGATTGAAAATAAACTTTCATAAAATTTGATTTGTGGTGTGGGTGTTGAAGATGGGTTGGTGGAAGAATTTGAAGCTAAACTGAATTGTCTAAGTCATAATCTTCCTATAAAGTATCTTGGATTGCCACTTGGTGCCAATCCAGGTAGAAAGCAAGTATGGCAGCCAGTGACGGAAAGAATTAAAAAGAAATTATCTGGTTGGAAGCGTAGGATGCTCTCTTATGCCGGGAGAGTCACTCTTATTAAGTCTGTTATGTCTTCCCTACCTATCTTCTATGTGTCTTTATTTAAGATTCCGATGTGTGTGGCTAAAGAAATTGATAAGATTGACGGAAGGTTCCTGTGGGGAGGAGATGCATCTCAAAGGAAAATTCATTTGGTAACATGAAAGGAGGTGCAGCTGCCTAGGACTCAAGAAGGTCTTGGTATCTGAAATCTCCTAGTGACTAATGAGTGCTTGTTGCTTAAGTGGTGGTGGAGATATGCCTTGGAATATGAAGCTTTGCGGAAATTAGTGATTTGTGCCAAATATGGTGTATCCGGAGGAGGTTGGTTCCCTTCATTGAATGGTTTTGGGTCTGTTTCTATTATTTGGAGAGATATTATTGCTGTGGTACATGTAAATCCTAGGTTGTATAATTTCTTTGTGGAAAATGTGGAGCTTAGGATTGGTGATGGGAATAGGGTGAAGTTTTTGGATGATATTTGGAGGGGATTCTTAAGTCTTAAATCCCAATTTCCTAGGTTGTACCAGCTGACTTTAGACAAAGAGATCACTCTGAAATTGTAGCTTTTTTATCGGGACAGCACCAATAATTGGTGCTTTAATTTTAGAAGGCCCCTTCTTGGTTGGGAGGTAGATGAGGTGCTTAGGCTGCAAAATATGTTGGGATCAGGGCCTTGCCCACATAGTGATCAAAAAGATTCCATTAGTTGGAAAGCTCAGCAGTCAGGGTTGTTTAAAGTTGGAGATATCTATAACTGGTGCATGCAAAGTCTTGGCCCTGTGTATAGCTTACCAGATTTAGTGTGGAATAATTTTGCTCCTCCTAAGGCTAAGTTTATTACCTGGCTTGCTTGGAAGGGTAGGCTAAAAACTTCTTCATTTCTTAGCAGAATTGGTGTATTGTCAGGTCCTGCAGTGTTGCCCTGTGTGTTGTGTAAAGCTGATGTGGAAATTGCTAATCACCTTCTTCTATCTTGTTTCTTTGCGTGGGATGTTTGGTCTAAAATCATGCCCTATGTGACTTGATGCATTGGTGATTGGAGTGGAAGTTTAGGAAAAAGGCAAAGCAAGTTTGGAGAGTTATTTTCATCTCCGTAGTTTGGTCTCTATGGTTATATAGTAATGACTGCATTTTTAATAATACTCAGTCCTCGTTTGGTAAACATTTTGGGAGTAAAAAAGCACAAAAAGACAAAATAGGTTATATAAGCCAATAAGACAAAATGTCACATCCAAATCATAATCATTACACTTGTTCTCTCACAAAAGTCAAAAAAAATCCCAAAACAAAAGCCAAATGAGGCTAAAAAAGCCAAGCTAAAAAAGTCTCAACACAAAAAAGTTGGCTACCGTAGATAATGTCAAACGAAGCTTCAGCCTAATATTGAAGATTTGTGTGAGGCAATAAAAGTTAGAGTGGTCATGTGGGTGAAGTCTTATGATTTGGGTTGTTTCTACTCCATTCATGGGATTGTCTCAAATATTAAATGGGTGAGTTAACACCTTTAAGGGTTGGAGATGATGGGTTAACTCTGTTTGTTTTGGTTATTGGGGTTATGATGAGTTTTGTGCTACTAGTTTTGCTATGCTCCGGATTGTTTGTTTTGGGTTGCTATGCTTTAGATAGTTTGTTTTGGGTTTCCGATTGTTTTGGTATCTGAGGTGTTTGCTGATCTGCTTATGATCTGTTCTTCTCTGGTTGTTGTTCTATTTTCTTTAGCTTGCTGATCTGCTTTGACTCTGTTGCTTTGGCTCTGTTAATCTGTTGCTGCTACTGGGGCAATTCATCTGGGGCATTTGATTTGTTACTTTGGAGTTGTAGTTGGGTTTGATTGTAGTCTTGTGGAGGTTTGTTTCTCATCAACTTCTTGGCGTGTTAGCATATGATTAAGCGTGCTCTTGAGTGCCAACCTAGTTGGGATCTCTCTGTTCGCTATGATGCTTGTGTACCCTCTCTTTTTGTCTTTTTGATTGATGTAATCTTTTTCATTAATAAAATTTCTTCTTTTGTTGATCACAAAAAAAAAAAAACTACCTGTATTATTAAGTTGTGTCATTGTCGTGTTCATATTGAAAAATGATCAATTATAACCCCTTAACTTATGTACAATTTAAATCTTGTTATTGTGTAATGTCAAAAAAAAAAAAAACCCCTTACCCATTGGCTAACATGGCTGAGTGGTAGGCCATAAGGATTATAATTGATCATTGTAATCGAGTTCACTATATATTATGTTAAATGATTGAGGAGATAACATGAAATGGGACGAGATGTCATATTTTATCATTAATTTGTGACATTATTATGTGATGGCTTTGAATGGAGAGGTTAGAGAATTCTGATTATTTTGGACTCAATTCAATTATTTGGAATCTTTGCTTATTTATTTATTTTTTTTTAAAAAAAAAAACTACCAAAAAAAATAATACTTGTTTAGTTTGATTTTTAAAAAAAATAATTTTAAATTATTTTTATTGAATTTTTTTTATATTTTAGTCAATATTTATATTTTGCAGATGAATTTAATCAAGATATATCTAAAAAGTAAAATAAATTGATTAAAATATTTTTAAAAAATCACTAAAAATAAACAAAAATTATAACAAAAACCTGTTTGCATTTTTGTTCTAATTTTCGTTTATTTTTAGTTATTTTTTTCATATTTTAGTTAAATCTTGTATTTTTTAGATGCATCTAATCTTGATGTATCTAAAAAAAATTAAAAAATGACTAAAACATAAAATGACTAAAATATAAATAAAAAATCAATAAAGACAAATGAAAACTGGTCCAAAAATAATTTTTGAAAATGCAAACCAAAAGTAAATTATGAGTTTTTTTTTATTTTTATTTTGTCAATTTCAATCCTAAATTTTTTATTAGTTTTCAATATAAATATTTGCTTATTTTCGTCAAGTAAAATAGATGAAAAATAGATGTTTTAGTCATTAAACTCAATAAAAATGGTATTTTAAACATTTTATGTATATCTACATTGAGTTTAATAACTAAAATACTATTTTATGTCAATTTTACTTAACAAAAATAGACGAATGATTTAGATTGAAAACAAATCAAAAAATTAAAATTAAAATTGATAAAATTCAAAACTCATAATTTATTTTGTTAGAAGCCTTAAATCCTGAGATTCTTTTTGTATTTGTCTCAGTCCTCCTTTTAACTTTCAGCAGCAATTTGAAAAATTTATCACAAAAAAGTCATTAATTCTAAAATTTAGCAACAATTTATAAAAATCATGATAAATTGACAATTAGTAATTTTTTTTATCATGATTTTTATAAATTGTTGCTAAATTGTCATTATTAAGTGTTATAGGTATTACTGAGTTTGGTTTCTTTTAGTACTTTTCTATTTTGAAGGTTTTTTTTTTTTTTTTTTTTTTTTTTAATGGGCAAAGCTTCATCGGATGTCCAATATGAGATGTTGTGGGCTTACTTTGGACCAACGATGGTGATTAACCTTTTTATTTGTAGGATCAAATACATCATTTATATAAAAAATTAAATAGATTGGATATCAATAATCATATAATAGAAACATATTTATGATTACAAAATAGATAGTAAGTATAATACTAAAACCATCTATTTTTTATTTATTTTTTTAAAAAAACAAATGTAATCCAATAACTATCGATATCGGATCAACCTATTATTTTGTATGAGTTATCTACTTAGAAAATTCTCTAAAATTAAATCACTAATACTGTGTTTGGTTGGGCGATTTGAGAAAAGATTTGGAAAGGGAAATGGAAAAAATAAGTAATATGTGAATAAAACATACTTA
The DNA here is from genome assembly GCF_004153795.1 of Camellia sinensis. Taxonomy (NCBI): domain Eukaryota; kingdom Viridiplantae; phylum Streptophyta; class Magnoliopsida; order Ericales; family Theaceae; genus Camellia; species Camellia sinensis. Next base: position 524,914 of record NW_021025111.1, read on the forward strand.
TATTTCACCTAATTTTACACACATTTTCCCTTTCTCTTTTCAAATTTCTTCCTAAATCTTCCAACCAAACATAGTATAAAGAGAGCTCAAACTTTATATATATATGGATTATAGTTCAACTGGTCATCTCTTACTCAGTGTGGTGTATGGGATGAAAATTGTTCTCTCAATATAATTTGAGATCCCTTTTATTGTGATAACTTGATATTCATTCCACTGAATCAACTAATTAGAGGTCAATTCCTTTGACTAAGGGATTGACATTAAGGGTTAGACACTTTTTTTTTGAGAAAAATTTATAGGCATTTTTTTTAACCAATAAATTAATTAATTTTATTTAAAAAAAAAAACGAAATACACAAATAACATGAGAGATAAGTCAAAGTGCTACAAAGCATTGTATCATCGTAATAGGAACGGGCCCGAGTTTTTAACAAGAAAATCATGTTGAATAAAGATCATGTCTATGTTTATAATTCAAGAGATAAAAATTTAAGCCAAATTCAATTTATATTATGAAGATAATTACGAGACCTATATAGAAATGATTTAAAGAACTCACAAATCTTGACCTAAAAGGTATATAAACAATAATCATAAAAGCAAGCCAACTATACTGATGAACAATAGCGAGCATGGATTGTTAAAAAATGAGGGAATTACATAGTAGTGGGATAGATAATTTTTTTTTTTTTTACATAAACATGGAGGGGTTTGCACCCATGTTATTTGGGTAATTTTTTTATTTTTTTATTTTCTCATCAAATTGTATTGTGATTCTTCCTTAAAAAATAGTACCCCAATAAGGAATTATCAAATACTTTTAGAAGAAGTTCAAGTAGCATTTTAAAATAATAATTATTTTAAGAGACATAATATTGAGTGTTAACGTGCTTCAAAAACACTAAATAATTTATTGAACTGAGGTCTCGTTTGGGAACATGCTATTTTAGTAACTTTTTGACTTTTAACGAAAATATGTGCAGAAAAGTAGAGAGGTGATGTGACTAGTTTTAGTTGGCTTTTTGGCTTTTTAGCTAAAATAGTCAGTCCCCAAACAAGGCCTGAAGATTTATTTAAATTTTGTCTTATTTTGACATGGGTTAGGTTTTTCTCATGTTAAAATCTCAACATAATAGAAATTAAGAGGCCCGTAGGGCGTAACACGGGTCTTGTTTCGATGATCTAAACCGTTCATTTTGTAGAGCTCGCAATGTATATTGTCCCTATAAAAATTTAGAGCAACCTAATAATCATAAGTTTTTCATTTTATTACATTTGTTTCTAAAACAATAAATGGTCTGTATTTATCAACTATTTTTTTAGAGATAAATGCGATAAAATGAAAAAGTTACGATTATCGAATCACTCTAAATTTTTTCATAGATAATATACATTTCAAGTCTTACAAAATGTACAATTCGAATCATCGAAATGAGACCTGTGTTGAGCCCTACGGACCCTTCAAGTTATATCACGTTGAGATCCCAACATGAGAGAAGCTTAATTAAACGATTGTAGTAATAGGTTTTTCCCCCTTTCTCAATCTCTTTAATTTTGTAAAAAAATAATTTGTTTTAAAAAGAAATTTTAATTTTCTTTGATTATTTTTTCTCCCAAAACATAAAATAAAAAAACTAATTAATTGCGTTTGTAATTTGAATAAGTGGAAGTTGATGTTTGTCAAATATTTGAGATATTGATCAATGTAACTGCTGCTTTTGTTAATTATTCAGATCAGTTAGAGCATCTCCAAACAATTCACTACTTTTTTCAACTCAAACCCTTTCATCAAATCCTACTAAAAATTTATCCCTTATCCCAAATTTCCCTTTTCATCAAATTGATGAAAAAAAAAATCCATCTCCAATGCTTTATTTATTTATTTATGTTTTGATTGGCACTGGCTGTCTGGACCAAAGCTCGACTACCCTCGGCAAGAGTTTTTCGTAAGTGTACCACGGTTAATTTAAATATTTTTCCCAGTCCAATGCCCCAAAGAATTCTATCCCTAAACTTTGGAGGGAGCACAACCAAGACCAAGTTGCCAACAGGCCAACCCCTTGCTGTTTAATCTTTTTAAATTTTCATCAAATTAAAGTTTGATGAAAAAAATGCGTGTCCTTTGTTTTGATGAACATTTGATTAAAAAAAAATTGTGATGATTTTTTAGCACTTTTTCCTCAAATCAAATTCAATGAAGAAAATAGTAAGGATTGGAGATGCTCTTAGGTATTCATAACGTAGATTCTATTATATATTAGTTTTACAGTTTGGGCCTACCAATTCTGATGCACTTCTATCATAGTTTCTCTTCTGTCGTGTTTTAAGGGTTGTTTGAACAGATGTCTCAGTCAATATTCATTCAGTGTGTGAAATTTGGTTGGATATTAAATTAATCTCTCTAATAAAAGAATAATTGCCGAATAAAGAAAGAAAATGAACACTTTCAATATGGGGAATTTTTTTAATTTTTATTTTTATTTTTTATGATTGAGAACATTGGGTCTACAAAATGTGTCTGATGCAATAGACTCCTTAGTTCATGTAACATAGGTTCTAAGGTTCTCCATCTGAGTGCTAGCAAGGGGTGTGCGTGTGTGTAGTTTCTTGCTATAGGAGAATGCAAAGCAAGAAGAAATTTTACTATTTAAGTTTACATTCTTCTATATATGTCAAGAATCCCATTTCTTTCCCTGACCTTATTCCTTTTGTTTTTTTTTTTGTTTTTTGCTTGCAATGTCCCTTCCTTACTCCTCCCACTTCCATTATTGTTGTTGTGATCAGCCAAGAGTGCATGGTGTAGTGCATCCATGTAATAGGTATCACTCATAGAGAACATTGGTGTGACAACCCTACTATATATTATGCTAATTAATCTTAATTATGCTTATAATTTTGAGCTTGATATGATTTTGAATGCTAATTATATGATTATATATGTTTTTGAATTTCTATCTGTTCACCATAAGAAGTTTGATTTTCTATTATAAAATTTAAACTAAAGACCGTAGAGGCGACATAAACCGAAATTGACTATATTATTGCAATTAGCCTAATTTTTAGAGCCTACGATAAAATTTAATTAAAAATTGATTCGAATCAAAATAATCAAATTAATTCGATTTAATTAAGTTCATTTGATTAGGCCTAAGCCTTGATTAGTCAATATAATTAGTGAAACCTATATTTGTGCTAATTAGGGGCTTGACTCATATCATTAAGCTCATTTCTCACCTCTTGGTTGAGTCTATACACTTTAGAGAGGGAAAATACTTGATTTAGAGAGAGAGAGAGAGAGAGAGAGAGAGAGAGAGAGACCAAATTCTTAGAGAATTGACTTCAAGGTTGAAGAATTGGGAAGCTAGGCTCAAGAATTTGATAAAGTTAGAAGGATTGAAGGCTCCAAGTGAGTATTTGGACTCTAATTCATAAGTTAAAGTTCATGAATATGTTCATGAATATGTGTATTCAAGAAGAATTGGTGAATTGTTGTAGAATACAAACTTAATATGAAGAATTTGGTGCCAAAGTGCTCATGCATGCATAATTTTGTTAAGCCACATGATTTTCACCATCATTTCTACCATTTGAAATGGTATTAGAATCCATATCACACATGCATGCATAATCCATGTAGTTATGAAGCTTGGTTGCATATGTTTTGAAGTTGTCAAGAAGAATATGAAATGATTTGAGAATTGGATCATGGTTTTGGACAATTGATCTCAAATTACTCATGTTCTCATGCTATATGCTGTCTTTCCATGTTTTTGTACCAAAAACACGAGCTTTGGACCTTTGAACATGAAGTTTGAGCTTCAAATACAATTCTGGAATTCCAGAATTCGTCATGTCCGCTTGAGTGAGGAAAGTGTCACTCAAGCGTAAAAATCAGGCTCCCAGAAGTTTTGCAGACATTGATGTCCGTTCGAGCGAGAAGAATTGCGCTCAAGCACCCACTCACATGTTTTGACTATTGGCTCGAGTGACCAAAATCATGCTCAAGCGCAAAAAATGAGGCAGCCAATACTTTTGCAGACCAAAGGGGTCCGCTCGAGTGAGAAAAGCTGCGCTCGAGCGAAGAACCCTGTTTCAGAAATTTTGAAAAGTTGTTTTATGATTCGTTTTTTGTTCTCTTTCATTTCTAAGCACTCTTAGGCATGCATTGAACATTGTAAATGAATTAAAGGACACGAAAGAAGTCTAAGAACATTAGGCAAACTAAAAAATGGATTGAATGGTATTATGATCCAATGTGTTATGAATTATGTAGGGTCAAGTGCAAGGACAAATCAAGCACCAGAACACTGTAAGTAATATCTTAGCAAATATATTTTTGTATATGCACTATTTTCTAAATGATGCCTATGTTGTAAGGTTCTAAACTTTTGAAGTGATATTATGAATGAATATTCTAATCATTAATTTGGAATGGAATATGCGAAGTGATCGACGTATGGGTATGAAATGGGCCTAAGGCCGTTCAATATATTTTGTAAGGATGTGGATTGGGCCTAAGGCCATTCTGTATAATTGTTAAATAGGTCGAAGGCCGTTCGGGATAAGGAATTGAATGGACCTAAGGTCGTTTAGATACAAGAATGAATATGTATATGACCATGGATTTAAATGTGTGCACACAAATATGTATATGAATTAGACCCAAGGTCGTTCTATGTTCATTGGACCTAAAGTCATTCTGTGTGTATTGGACCTAAGGTCGTTCTGTGTGTAAGTTGGATCCAAGGTCGTTTTGCCCATGATGGACCCAAGGTCATTTTGTATGCTACATGGACCCGAGGTCGTTTCGTGTTTGAGAAATGATAGAAAAGACCTGAGGTCGTTTTGCTTTATTATTGATTTCCAAACGTAATAGTGAATTATGATTGTAAGAATTTTGTTCATGAACTCCTTTGCTTTGGTAGTATTCACTGGGCGTTAGATAACCCCTTATTTATATGTATGTAGGTGAGCAGTGGGATGTCCAGCCTCAACCCCAATGAGCAATGAGAAACCAAGTTTTGAGGAGTCAACCAAGGTCACCTCACGCAAGAGGCCTTACTTTGTTTTGCTTTTCCTTTTGTTCTTTTGTGGTCACGTATGACCAACCCTATGTATAACTTTGGTTTTTGTTAATACTAGCTTTGAATGATCCTGGACTTATGTAATACGTGCATAATATGGATGTTTGTATAGTGTGAGTTATTTCATATTTGAGAATGTTTTTTGGTTGAGCCATGTATGCACAGCTCATTAGACAATCTTTGTAAATTTTGCTTCCGCAATTTGGCCCATTATTATTAAATATGATTTGATTTTTGACTGAGGCCGCAGGTAATCTCATGATTACTGGCCGATTATGACTCTAATCCATAGGGGCGAGTTGGGTCATGACAATTGGCTTGGTGAGGTGTCAAGACCATGGTTGTTAGTGTCGTATGATTTACAACTCGATTCATACGACTCGATATGATTTTCAACAAAAACAATTCGAATTGTGTTATTGAATCACAAATTGAGTGAATCGTTACGATTTATACGATTCACTTCAATTCTATTTTTGTTTTTTCTTACTTTATGCGTGAAACGACGTCGTTTTCGCTAAACTAACAAGATATATAGAAGAGATCAATTAGTTATATTGATATATATATATGATGTTATATGTATATATACATATATAAAGTTTAGTTATATTGATATTTACATCATTTTAAACACACTAAGTGAATTTTTATATGTATATAGATATATAAAATTATATATTATATCAAATAAAATGAATCTTGTGATTCATGATTCGATACGATTCACTATTTTAATAAAACGATTCATGATTTGACAACAATACTCAAGATATGTTGGCGTGCAACTTCTGCGTTGGCCACATTTACACATTTAGATTCCTCTACTGGATTGCTCCACTAACCCTCTTAAGTCTTGTATTAAGCTAGCTAATTATACTACTAAGGAAGGTCAATGAACTCCAACTTAATTAAGGCCATGTTTGGTAGGTGGCATTGGCGGCCTAGAAGCCTCTCAGCTTGCTAGAACTAGCCAAGTACACAATTGGGGCTGGCAAGCCTAAAGCCCAGGTCATGATTTGATGGGTGTCACCTTGGGACTAAGTGGGTAGGGCATTACATGTCTTGACCCCCCAAGCAAGAGGACCTAGTTTATGATCTTCGAGTTTTTTTTTTTTTTTTTTTTTCACATTGGACACCCTAGTTAGTTGTTTCCTTGTTTCTTCTCCTTCTCTATCTCTATTATTCTTTCTTTTTTCCTCTTTTTTGTCTACTACTCTATTTCTCTGCTGTTTTCAATTCTCTTATTTGTTTTTCTTCTTCTTCCTCTTGTGGTTCTCTTCTTCTTCTTCTTCTTCTTTATTTCATTTTTTTAACTTATCTGGCTATTCATTTTCCCTTGTTTCTAGCTCATTTCTTTTTCTGCTTTTATTCCCATGCTTCATATTTGCTCATGAACCACACCATAGCTTTTGGTACTTTGGTTGTTGGGAAGTATGTGGTATTCTTTGGATAAGCCATTTGTAGACGTCCCCGAACACCCCGGGATGAACGAGCTCCCGTTCTGTTCATTTGGGGTCACTATAGCTCAGGACTCTTAAAATTGTCACGGTTTTAAGTCTGAACCAAAGAGTCCAAATCCGGCAAATCGTTTTGAGAAAACAGATCTTTGAAAGAAGTGCCAAACATGGACTGCTTTGCCAGATACAAAGTCGCCACCTAAATGTTTTTTAATGGGAAATTTAGGACACCCTGACTCGGTGCCAAAGGCCACGTGTCCGTCCTCACCAAAGTTGCCTCGGCTCGGGAACTTGGGTACGATTGGGGAAGGTCACTTCGTGAGCACCCCCGCTCGCCCGGTCATAGACCGGCCTCTACTAACCATGATATCAATTTTTGAAAACATTGTGAGTCCTTATTCCGGTTATTAGCCTAGGTTATTATGTGATGCGCGCAGCATACAAATATAGACCGGGTCGCCTTGAATTGGGACGAAACATTTCATGTTTGTTTTTTTTTGAAAATGGTTTGCTACCCGCAGGTAGGCTTGAAACATTTGATGATTTATTCCAATTCAGATAACCCAATCTCCACCCACAGGCATTCAGGCAGTTATATCAGATAGGCACATAGCCTCATGGTAAGCATGCTATTCATGGCAGTCACTCACACGCATGCAAGGATGCTAAAGCATAAAGCTTACCGAGTACTCCAAGCCAAAATAGAAACTTCATTAGAAATCATGCATGATCCTAACTATACAGAAATGCCTAATGCAACGCATGCAAAATGCAATTATAGCAGGCTCGGCTATTCTATGATGGTATATGAAATGCTACAACTATCATGTATTCAACTTTGGAATTGAAAATACAATGCAGTTAGTATGATGTGCCGAGCCCGGTGCATGCAAAACAGATGAATGAATGCAAACATGCTGTCATACTGTATGCTAATTAAAATATGCCCTAATCTAACCATCAAAAGCGGATAAATAAAAGGGAGAAAGACGTGGGGTTGGGAAGACATACA
>NW_021025111.1:567069-610705 GCF_004153795.1 Camellia sinensis
CGCATGCGTGTGAATGCTACCATGACAGCATGCTTAACATGTGGCTAGATGCTTATGTGTTAAACTGTTTTGAATGCCTGTGGGTGAAGGTTGGATTGTTTGAGTTGGAAAGACTCGTTGAAGTCCGCATTTTTAGCCTACTCGCGAGTAGCAAATTCCAAAACATTTTCAAAACCAAACGGATGTGCAATGTTTATTTCCAAATTAGGCAATCTAGTCTATACTTGTTTGCTGTGCGCATAACATAGTAATTCTAGGCTGATAATTGGTTTAAGAACACGTAAAGTTTTCAAAAACGGATATCACGGTTAGTAGAGGCCGGTCTTCGGACCGGGCGAAAGGGGGTGCTCATAGCTGACCTTCCCCAATCGTACCCAAGCTCCCGAGCCGAGACAACTCCGGTGATGACGGACATGTGGCCTTCGGCACCGAGTCAGGGTTTCCTAAATTCCCTCATTTTAAAATATTTAGGTGGCGACTCTGTATCTGGCAAAGCAGTCCATGTTTGGCACTACTTTTTCAAAAATCTGTTTCTCAAAACGATTTGCCAGATTTGGACTCTTTGGTTCAGATTAAGAACCGTGGCACAAATCGAGTCCGAACTGTAGCATGAGGCCCACGCGAGCGCTGTTACACTTGGTTTGCATGTTGTTATGCACTACTTATTTATTGCTCCTTTCTTGCACGCCATTTATTATTACATCATTTTGTCCTTTCTTGTGTGGTTTATGCTTTTGTTTTAGTTGACTGAGCTTCATTTGACAATTCATGACAAAAAATGGAAGAATTTTAAGGGAGAGTTTTTTGATTATGTCTGCATGTTCTTAAAATTGTATCTCCATGTTATTAAAATTTCCTTCATTCATATTTCAAGATAATCTTGTCATATGTCTATTACTTTCATAAACTCTTGTGTTACTAATAGCTATTTTGCAGATCTTGACCTTAAGAAAGCTATCTTGATTGGTTGTAATGGGTTGGGGTGATTAGGATTTTATTCGTTAGGTGTGTTTTGTCACGAAATTGCTAAAGGGGGAGATTGTTAGGTTTTTGTAATTGGCAATCTCGTTCGACAAAACTTCTTTCAACTATAATTTTATTCACTCTTATGTTTCAGTGAGGATGTGAGTGTTTAGATACGAATCCAATTGAAATTGTGCCTATGCAAAGGAGTTTGTGATCGTGAGACTTTCATATTTGCTACTTCATTGACTATGTACGGGATCGAGCTGCCTAGTCAGCTTGCGAGGGTCCAAGGGGCAGCGCCCTATGGCAGGTCTGGGGCAGCACCTAAGCAGGGTTGAGAAGCAACGTTTGACTGCTCAAGTGGTCATTTGTGCACTCGAGTAATAAATAGGAGCATCCAGTGTCTTTGCCTGCAAACTGAACTTCTAGGAAGCAAGTTTTACCGCTCGAGCAGTGAAAGTTTCACTCGAGCGGTCAGCTAATATGTTTTGCACCGCCTTTACTCACACTGCTTGAGCGGTGAAGTGTGCGCTTGAGCAGCCTTCACAATTCAATTTACTATAAAGTGCGTAGTTTGCTGTTTTTAGGATTTAAGTCATCCATAATCTTAGTGAGAAAGAAAAGACAAAGTGTTTTCTATTGGAGGCTATTTTATATGAGTTTCCTTGATGTATAGAAGGTGGATTGATCAATGAACTACAGATTGTCAAACATCAAAGGTTGTTCTTGTTATTTCGTTCACAAAAGAGAGAGGTGTTCTTCAGTGGATTATGGGGAACTTGGGCCTGAAGCTTTGATGGATTCCAGAGTGTCTTATCATCGTGGATTTGACATTAGCTTTGTGGATTCAATATTAGGCAAGACGATTCTGAGGTAGAGATGGTGGCGGAAAAGGCACATCAGGTTTGGTTTAATTCGAGCATAGATTCACTAGGTAATTGAGAATACTCTTGTGTAATTCCTTTTTTTTTTTCTTAGTAGATTGTTTTGCGGCTTTGACCTATAGTTTTTTTTTTATCACAATTGGAGGTGCTCCAATTATGATTTTTTTCACGTTAAATCGTTGTGTCGATTTATTCTTGAATGTTTGATTGGGATTAGTATTCACTATTTAGAATTGAAACATAATCATGAATCAATATCTCAAGGTTATTTAGATTTTTCAAACCCAACCTAGCTGACTGGAGACCCCAAGAATTATGTTCAAAGGGACAATCGAATTATGGATGACTTCCTGTATCACTAAGGATATTAATTCCTTTTTTTTTGGATAAGTAAGTCATATTATAACCAAAAAAGAAAAATATACAATGAAGTTCAACACACAGCTTTTGATGGGAGCACAAAAATAAACAAAATAAACTACTCCATCAAAAAACAAACTGAGCTTATAGAAAACAAGCACAACATTTCCAACAAAACAAGGATTCAGAATTTCCTTCTGGCATTCTTCAAGTCATGAAGTTTCGCTTTAAGTTTTCTTCTGTTATCCTCTTTTGAAGTCTCCCCATAACTAGGATCACTTGGAGATGGACTCCCTCTATTTCTCAACTCTTGACTTGAATCTCCATTTCCTAACTCGCCCATATCACCAAGGACATCAAAGGCATTAGATGTTGAGGGGATAAAAGACTGCGTCTCTCTCTCTTTGTTGATCAATGGCGTTGAACCTTGCCCACCATCTCTCCCCTTTTTCTTCACCACTTCCCATTTAGTCGGAATTTGTGTTTTAGTGTCCTTGACTCTCCACTCATGTTTGAAGGAGGGAGGGTTCAAAGACTTTGGCTTTTGAGGGCACAAATTAGTGGTATGGCCAAAAGTCTTACAACCATCACACCTTTGGGGCTTCCATGGAACCTCAACTTGAATCTCATATGGGTCACCATAACCAAGATTTATTTTGAAAGACTTAGGGATCTCTTTATTTGCTGGCACTTCAATACAAATTCTCGCAAATGTAAGTCTGCTTCTCTTGAAAGTTGGCTCATCCAAATAAAGAGGAGTTCCCAAGATGCTAGCTATGTAACCCAAACCCTCTTCACTCCAAAGTTCCAAAGGAACATTGTACAACTTCACCCACAATGGCACACTTGAAAATTCACACTTTGTTAGTTTTAGTCCAGGTTGCCATTTTTTAATAACAATCAATCTAGCCCCAACATAATAGGGGCCATCTTCCAAGATTGTGTCCATAGCCTCTTCACTTTTTACTTTAAAAATAAAAAAACCATTGTCAATGGAGACAACGTCCTCAAGCAAATTTCCCCAAAGTTTCTCCGCCCAAGTTTTCACATAATGGAAAGAGAATCTTTTATCAATGAAGTATCCAACCAAAGCATTTTCCCAATGAGAAAAGCCTTTTTTTGAGATCTCAATAGGGACATTGTAAATGCCATTTACTTGGTTCTCAATCTTATGGGCACCTATTTTATACTTCAATTTTGACACCTTGTTAATCTCTTCTTTAATTAAAGAGCTCCCAACTTGTAGATGTTTACCTGATATAGCAAGTGTATCCAGACCTTCACTACCATCTTCCATATGTAGATCAACCGAATCCTCATTTCGACAAGCTCGCACGGGCTTATCACTCTCTCGTTGCTTGGAACCCATTACTTCTTTCCTTTGATCAGCACTAAGTGAGCCAAATTTATTTGACAACATCATTTCGTTTGCCACCAATGGGGACACAGTGGTCAATTTTGGCCACTGCTCAACATCAGTTAGCACTCTAGTTGGTGTGTTCCATGCATTAGGTGTTTGATGCTGCTTTGGTGATTGCTCAGGTGAGGCTTGCATTTCCACAGTCCAGCGAAACTGTGTTGTACCAAGATCACAATCACACTCAATTGAGCTATCCTCCGAATCTACGTCCCTCAATCCCCTCTTGTTTACATTTGAGGGCCCTTGCCACGGTCCCACAAAATCTCCAAGTGAAAGAGATTTGGGGGGGCCTCGAATGCGTGTAGACCGGCGGGGAAGTACATTAGGCATATCATCAGTAGATAGTTGATCCACCTGATTTACAAACTCCTTCAAAGATACCTTAGTCGAAGATTTGCTTTTTGATTTACTCTTGGCTAGTTTGCTCTTGGCTAGTTTGCCCTTCTTCAATGATAGCTTACTACCCTCTCTGTCCCTCTCATTGTCCTTCTCTTTCTCTTTCTCTTTCTCCTTAATCATCTTATGACAGCACAGTGACAAGGTTTCACTGGGGCATTTTGTCGAACAGGTAAAGGGCACTTCTGTGTTGTTCTTCTCTCTGTGATGCCAACAGTGGTATTTAACCCAGCCACCGAGCAAAATCCAGATACAGGTTCACACACAAGCTCTCTAATCGCCTCTAATCTCAATAAATGCTGCCTTATTCCTGAAGCTTCGGTTTCTCAATTTCCTGGACGGACCGCAATGAATAGCTGCAATGCCGTCATGAACTGGAAGCAGAGTCACTTCAACTTTTTACCGTTGTGGGATAAAGGAGAGATTGATCTTCGCTTGTTGGGGTGAATTGGAATCTCAGAAGGAGAGAGTGATCTCTCTCTCTCTCTCTCTCTATCTCGATCGAGGAGGGACTGAAGAAAAAGAGGATTAATTCCTACCTATTTCTATGATACAAAGGGTTTGTAGTGTTAGTAGGATAAGTTTTATTTTTAATGATTTTTATATTTTGGACATCCAAGTGGGGTATAGTAGGTGAAAAATCTTTAAAACCCAAGATATTGATTTGTGATTATGTTTCAATTTTAAACAATGAATAACAATCTCAATCAAACAATCAAAGACAAATCGACGCAACGATTTAACAGGGAAAAACCACAATTGGAGCGCCTCCAATTGTGATTAAAAAAATAATAATAATAAGCCAAAGCCACAAAAAAATCCACTAAGAAAACAAAAAAGGAATTATACAAGTGTACTCTCAATTACCCAGCAAATCCACGCCCGAATTAAACTAACCCCAATGTGCCTCTTCTACCACTGTCTTCACCTTGGAATTGTCTTGTCCAACGTTGAATTCACAACACTGATGTCGAATCCACGACGATGAGCCACTCTAGAATCCACCAAAACTTCAGGCCAAAATTCCCCAGAATCCACCGAAAAACAATTCTCTCTTTTGTGAATAAACGAAAACAAACAAACCGTCGATGATGTTGATATAAAGTTCACGGATCCATTTATCACTCTTAGATCATCATGGAAACACTCATAAAGCACCCTCTAATATAAAACACTTTATTTTTTCTTCCACTTTGAAAATCTGGATGGCACAAAATCCTAAAAACAACGAACAATGCACTTTATAGAAAACAGGATCGCGCAGACCGCTCATACACACATTTCACTGCTCGAACGGTGTGAATAAAGGCAGTGCGAAACATATAGGCTGACCGCTCGAGTGCAACTTTCACCGCTCGAGCAGTAAAAATTTCTTTCCAGAAGTTCAGCTCTATCCCCATATATAGTCAGCGAAGTGGCAAATATGGAAAGATTAAGATCACAAACTCCTCTGCAAAGCACAATTCGAGTTGGATTCGCATCTAAATACTTATAGCCTCACTAAAATAAAAGATTGAATAAAATTACAACAAAAAGGAATTTTGTCAAACGGGATTGCCAATAACAAAAACTTAACAGTAGGATACTCTTAATAAGAAGTTATTTATATGAGTGTGAACTGGGCCAATTTTGTGAGAATTAAGAAAGCTAAATTCTCTAGAGCACTCATGAATTATCAGACACTTTTCAAGGCTAAAATGAACACAACCGTGAGAACCAAACTATGTCTGGGGATACTCTATGTGTATTCTACTATCTTAGCTTACACAAATAGCTTAGCAGTTCAAGTCATCGAATCCGTTGATTGGCTAGTAAGTCCGATAGGCTAGGGAAGGTTCAAAACCAAAAACTACCTATCTCGATGTAGTGTATCTTCTTCGTATATTTTTTCTTTATTTGTATGTTATTGCATGTCCTTTATCGTCAATTTCATTCATGTGCAGGATTGTTGTAAATGGTTTTGAGAAAACCTTATTTTTAGCAAAATTTATGCTAAATTATTAGTGGGTCCCACTCACTATTTTTGGTGGGTTCAAGTGGTGACGCGTTCAATGTTGTGTGGTGATGAATGTGATGTATTTGGTTCGGCACCATTTACAAGTTAATTGGAAATCAACTCCAAAGTGAGTTTCATGGAAATGAAGTTTAGTGAGTTTCCTACGTGAAGTTAATGTAGGCTAGTCCTACATAAGAAAGGCAAGGAAACTTATAAGTACGTATAAAGTTCAAGTTTGACATTTGGGTTTGGGCCTTTGGGGCACCCAAGTTTTGTAAGGAAGGGAGTTATGGACAAAGTGGGCTTTAAGGCAAACTACCACGCGCGTGTGCCACATCCGCCGTCTTACCACACACTAAGATGGGCTCAAGCACGAGTTGGTCCATATTTTATTTTCTGGACAAAAAAAATAACATTTGAGTTTTTTTAAAAATTTTTGCACAAAATTTGAATTCAAACGTTTGAGCCAAAATTTGAAATTTGAATTTTCCAATTGCCTCTTTTCCGACTGGTCACCAAGGCAATCAAAATAGCCACCCGTAATGCTATAATAGTCTTCTCCATTCTTGAATTTTCCAATTGCCTCTTTTCCGACTGGTCACCAACACAAGCCTCAACTGTTTGATACATAATTTTTTTAATCACTGCAATCATATAATTTCAAATTTTAATTTATAATATTATTTTCTGAAATTATTTACTTTTTATATGCATTTATTTTCAATAAATTCTATTTTCACACACTTACTTAACTCTGTGCACACATTTAATGAAATATTATTTTAATGACAATTGTATCCTAAGTAAAATTACTATAATGGACATGAAAATACACCAACAATGTTATATCAAAAAAAATTATGTACACATCTTTTGAGTAAAAATAAAAAAAAATAACCTTAGTTTCTTCTTTGTTTGTCATTATTCCATTATTTCTTAAAAGTGAACCATTGAGTATTCAACTTCTGGATCCCTTTCATTTCGAAGGTCAGCTCTTCGATCAAAAGCAAATACTCAGCATTACTATTATTATTACTAGTAATTGCATTGTTGGATTGGGATAGAGATAAGGAAAGCTATACATGATCCTTTCAAAATTGTTAATACTCTAAAGGGAATGGAATAATGGTAGGGCCTTTCACTTTCCCAGCTCATAGTCGGTTTCCAATAGGAATCACATCCCTTCCCTGCAATTTCTTTTGTACTACTGAAGTTCTAATGATACAATATATATATTCCATTACATTGAGTTGTTACTTGATTTTTATTTATCATTTCTCTTTAGGCATCATTGCCTCTCTGTAGCTTGTTTTTCGCACTCTTTGGAGAGGTTTAGTCTCCTTGGATACGATAGCCCTACAATTCGAACTCCCGTGATTCTGAATCTGGTTTTATAGTTGCAATGTGAAATAGAAAAAACACAAATGAGAGTCCAAATTCGAAAAATCTTTAGAAAATCTATTTATAATCAAAAATGCCAAAAATGGACTGCATTGCTAGATTTTAGAGTCGCCACCTAAATTGTAACGCCCTCGAAATAATACATAAAACTCATCGTTTTAGACATGCATTGATATAAAAGAAACCAACCATTTCTATTCATCAGAGTAGTTCTTACAACAGTATTACATGTTAACAACAAAAGCAAATGCCCTATGGACTTACAGCTTTCCAAGTCAACACTTGGTTGCACAAAAGAAGAGTATTAACTCTATACAAAATAAGCCCTTGGCTTGATATACATGTAATACAATCAAAATAAACAAAAAGAGTCTTCAACTCTTATCATCACCCAAGCTATGTCCTTGGAGGTGACATGCTACCTGTACCTGAAAAATAATGTCCCATATAGGGTGAGCCAACGCCCAGTAGAGATATGCTAAACACAGTATGAGCAGTAACTAAGACATTAGCAATTGATAAATTTTTAATTCCCATAAATCAATTCTTAATCCATTACCATTACATGACCACTATGTTCATGTTTCATTTCATTCTCCATTCCTTATCACGTTCACAATTCACAACAACGGCTCAGAACCTGGCCAATAACTTACATGAGACAGTGACTCATATTAAACGTTTCTCATTTTACAATAGATAGGCATACTAGCTATATCAACATCTCAACAGATAAGCATACCAGCTGTATCCACATTTCAACAGATAAATATATAAGCTATATCAACACTTCCATAGATAAGCATATGAGCTATATCAACACATTAACTGACAAGCATATGAGCTGTATCAGTGGAGTCCATCCCCTATCTCCTCCCAAACAACATCCGGTTTAGAGGTCCATCCCCTATCTTCCCCAAAACCATGGAGTATATCCCCTATCTCCTCCCACACACAAAGTATATACACATAGGTCATATACACAATCAATCAATACATAACGTTAATGTATTCTATCAACCGTCGTACTCTATGACACATCCACTTGATTAGTTTTGGTTTGCCTAAACATCATGCATTGTCTACAACAAACAAAACTACCCTCCACCGGTAGCCCAAGCAATTATTTCTAAACTGATAATAAAAGCTCCAACAGATAAAAATCAATGTTTTCAAAAGCGAGCGATTAATAAATCAAACTCCACCATTTTACAATATATTGAGCCAATTTCATTATTTCCAACTCAATTCCAAATAACAACACTTTTCCCAAATTAATTGTACCAATTAATTTATACAACAAATTAGGGTTTTCTACCCCTCTTTCCAATAATGACCCAATGGTCCATATATCAACAACCAACATCAATACCATTATTTTGAAACCCAAATTACACATTTTAGAATCAAATAACAAAACCCTCTTTCAACATTTTCAAACCCTAGATCCCAAAACCAAACCATTTAACAAAATGACCAAAATCTAGGTCAAAACCTATAAGAGTGAGTAGGAATCCCTACCTCAAAAGATGAAACCCAACGAAGGAGATAACGAAAATGAAGATGCTCCAAATCCCGAAATTCTTGGATTAAAAGATAGCCTTCGACGATCAACACAACTTTCACAAAGGGCGAAGGAAAGGGAGGCACTCAAACTAGATCAAACCCTAGAGAGAAGGGAGTTTCTAGAGAGAGAAGCTCTCAAAATCGTTTTTGGAAAAGTAAGAGAGAGAGAGAGAGGAAGTGTAGAAAATGATTCAAAAATACCCAGCTGCCCTCTGTTATACGACATTCCCGTTCGAGCAGAGAACACAACGCTCGAGCGTCAAGAAAAAAAAACTAGGTCCGCTCGAGCGCAATAAGGCCTGCTCGAGCGCCAAGACACAAGAATAAAGTACATCCGCTCGAACGTGAAAACCAGTCCGCTCGAACGTAGATTTTCCTCTCCCAAAACTTACACCAAATATGTACTACCCGCTCGAGCGCAACCCGCTCGAGCGCAGGAAATCCGCTCAAGCGTAGAAATCACACCTGCAGGAGTTTTGCAGACAACGAAAATACTGGGAGTATGCAATCTCCGCTCGAGCGCTAGACGACCCGCTTGAGCGGAACGAGCAAAAACCTGGGAACAAGAAATTAGACCAAGGCTCAACCCACCTGCTCGAAACATACCCTACACATCCTAAAACTCAATCAAATGGAATTAAAGGACGACAACAAGGTAGACACAACTACCAACTCCACGGAACCGAGTTCGGAATGCAACTGAACAGTAAAGGGAATACTGGAATCGCTATATAAATATTTTTAGAAAATTTAGGAAACCCGTGACTCGTGCCAAACGTCACTTGTCTATCATAACCAAAGTGTCTCAGTTCAGAAACTTAAGTATGAGAGGGAAATGTCATGAATTGAGCACCCTACTCATCCGATCAAAGATCGGTCTCTACTAATCATGATGTAGTTTTTATGTACATTATATGCTCTTGTTCCGATTATTAATGCTAACTTACTATGTGAAGCACACAAGTATAGACTAAGTCACCCACTTTGGAATGCTTTGATTTCATGTTTGTTTGAAAAGAGTTTTGAATATGTGCTACTTGAAAAAGTGAGCTCATATATACACTAATCAAAATCATCCCAACTTAAGCGAAATAGCCTTCATCCACATGCATTCAAGAGGTATATCAAATAAGCAGTTAGCCTCATGGTAAATATGCTTGATATGGCACCATAGACATACATGCAATATGCTAAAGTAAGAAATGCTCACCTAGTACTCAACCGAGGCAAGCTGAAATAGAAAAAATAGTTAGAAAAATACATGCTCTAATAAGCAAGTGACTAATGCAGCACATACAAAATGCAACTACTAGGTTCGGTTTTATTAACATGACATATGGCTCAACTCAAACATGCGATAGCGCACGTATTCAAGTAAGTAGGAAATGACAATGATGTTAGAATGATGAACCGAACCCGATGCATGCAAAAATGGATATTTACACATGGTAATGATATGAAACCAAAATATGATACTACATGCAACCATCATAAGTAAGTAAACAAAAGGGAGAAAGAATGGGGGTTGGAAGACATACACAATATTACAAGTGTGCCCTCATACAAGAGGGTCTGAATAAATGTCCTAATTTACTAAATATTACAACACCAAAATTAACTAAACTAACTAATTGTTACAAATTCGAATGGAACCAACTAGTTAATTACAACACATTAATATTAAAGCACTAAATTAAAGGACGAGAGGCGAGGAGCCACGTACGCGTAGCCGAGAACATCCTTCCAGAAACCTCTTTGTTTGTTGCCAAATTTTGTTCTGCTCGCGTCAGAAAATTATTCTGTTTTGGCCTCAGTTTCTACTCTGTTCTGCCACAAAAATGCCACTGCATGTACAAAAAATGTGGCTGGCTGACCTTGGAAAGTGGTCGGCCGGACAGAAAGGTGGCCGCCGGCCACTATTTTTGAGGATTACCCTACTGCAATAGATCTAAAACAGAGCAAAAACAGAGTGTTTTCAGGAGATGTTTATCCTCTCTACCCTTCCCTATCATGAAGATGATCAAGGGAGGAGTAGATTCGATTCACAAATCATCAATACTTGCACGTTTGTTGCGTGATGATCTATGAACCGAAAGGACAAAAGCTCAATAAAAAGGAAATGAAAGACCGACAACACCTCCTCCCTATCAAGGCGTTACCTCAAGGGAAGGGGTAGACATTGCTTCTTGAACCACTAAACATCACTACAAAGTATGTAATGGTTCAAGACTCAATGGATTCAATATAAGGTCCAATTGAACCCAACTCGATTTTATTACCTTTTTTTACCTCTTTTACTCTAATTTTATTGGCCTCTTTTACATTACCTTGCTATTTTTTTAATATTTTCTTCATTTTGTCCAAGAGTGATAATTACATCCACTAAGTGCAAAATGAGATAAAGAGTAGTGTTAAACAAGAGGTTGTGCTTAGCATGAGAGAGATGTAATGCCTTGGTAATGAAACTCCGAAGAGATTAAACCATTAAGCATGGAAAGTCTCTTTCTTATGTTTTGAGCAACAATCTAGTGTTGGATACAACTCTTAATCAAAGAAAGCAAAGAAAGAAAGGAGATTGTAGAGGTGATTATTACCAGTGTGAGTATATGTATGAAAACTATGTAGAGAGAGCTATCAACTCAAATAGATTGGTGTCTATGGACTAAACAACCAAATCTATGAGGACTTACAACAATACAAGCATCATATTCAAAGCATAAATTAAATAAATACACTAAACAACCACTAAATAGCATAAAACAGTGCTGAAAATCAGTTTGAAAATAGGAAAACACTTGAACAAAAATAAAAGGAAAGAAGCCTAGTAAACAAACCAAAGAAAGGGTGGCTAAGCCCTCCTCCTTTTATGACTTAAAATTACATTTTCAAGCTTGAAAAACACTCTGAAAAAACAATGGCTAAAAGCAAAGAAACAAGTGGAAAGAACAAGGATATAAGCTATGGGATAAAGTTCAAGAAAGAGTGGTTAATCCCTCCACCTTTGGTAGCTTTTAAATCACAAGTTTCAGCCCTCAAAACCAGTCCAAACAGTGTATAAACAACAAGAAAAAGAGAAGAAAAACAGGGCAAAAGATGGCAAAGGTTATACCTCTTGAAAAGAAGATACTCTTGATTAAGCAAACCACAAGGTGAACACTCTCAAGAGTTGAAATTTAGAGTCAAGAATCTCAATAAGGGGCCTCAAGTTTTTTGTTTACGAAGTGTATGGATAGTGTATGCGTAATGCAAGAGAGAGATAGTGTGTTAAACAAGTTTTGGCTCTTGGAAAATTTTCTTATCCTAAACCATGAGAGGTGGTCATGTATTTATAGAAAAACACTATCTCACATCGGAAATATTTGTATTGAGCTAGCTAGTGCAAGACATGCACAAGAGGGAACAGCTGGCTGCAAAATATTTGCTGGCTGTTGGACATGGCCGCCCATGAAGGTAGATAGCCAGCCAACCAAAAATGGCCTATCGGCCACTTGTTGCTCAGCAGGTCTCGAGGTGGTCAGGTTAGAAAAAATTAAGTTTTGGTTCAAAAGGGGGCGCAAGGTTTAGGTTCTGAAACTTGAAAACTGAAGCCTTTTGCTGAAGAAATTGAACGATAGTACAGCGTAATAATTCATCATCGAGTGTTTAACGTGAGGCGCCCAAGTCTTAAGGCAGTCAAAAATAGAGTGTTTACTCTCTCTCTCTCTCTCTCGTTTTCCTTGTCATGGCTGCCGTCTATATTTTTCGAGAAAATAGTAGAAAAATTAGAGATTGTGATTCGTGGAAACGATGTGAATTTATTTAAAACTTGTTAATATCGTTACCTTAAATCCTGTAAGTATCATTAAATCCTTCAATTTTCCTACAAAAATCCACTTCTTAATTGAAACAACCTATCTGGGTAATCTTTGATTTTAAACCATCGTTCATAGTTGTGTTGAAATGGGTGAAGGGGGCAAAGGTGTGTGGAAGAAGGGTTTAGGTAATGCGTATAAGGATATGAGTTAGGATATACTTGGAATAATAAGTGTGTGGAATGAGAAGAATAATCAAAAACCAAATTACTGAGTGTGTGTATTGAGAAATAATATGTACTGAGGTAAGCAACTACATGAAAATAGAATTTCCCTTTATTTTGCACACACATTTACAGAAAGGACCATAAGGGCCCGTTTGTTTTGGGTTAAGTAGATGGGAGGGGATTAGGATGGTGGAGGTGTTATTTAATGTTGTGTTTGTTTGTAGAGTTGGGGAGGGGATTAGGATGGTGAAGATGATATAGATGGAAGTTGGGGAGATGGTATTAGAAAAATAATGAGGGGATTAGAAATTTTTTTATTTTTTTTATTTGTTATATATTGGGAATTTTTTTTATAAATATTAATGTTTAATTTTTTATATTTTTTTATTTGTTTTATTATTTTATATAAAAATAATTTAACAATTCCTACACTAATAACTATCATCAAAACAAACACAATTTTACTTAATCCCCTCACTATGAATCCCCTCCATTCTACCTATGAAAACAAATGGGGCCTAAGGGTCTAACATGGCCAAGCAAAATTGAACTCGCTGCAACCAGATCTGATCTAGAGCAAATCCAATCGCCCAATTTCCATCCGTATCTACTGCTCCTACCACTTCCACTGAACCCAAAACCTCTAGTACTAGACATTTCACCATAACTTCACAGCCGCAACTCTTGCCACTTCTTTGGTTCCTTACATTGTTGACATGAAACTCTTTTCTGGAAATTCAAATGCTTGCATGACTTGCGACCCCAATCTCCTTGTCTCCACTTTTGGCCAAAATGCCCCATCATTTTTAAAAACTGAGTTTTGTTACTAATAAAACCCACCTCTAAGTTCTGCCATTTGCCAACAGAGTGTTCCTTGCCTCCATGTCTCTGTTGTTTGGCAGAGACTTGAATAAAATAAAACCCTCATTACATTAGCCATAAGATATCACTATTCTAATATGTATTCATTGACAATGATGAAAATTAAGACTCCATGAAACATTTCTAACTATAGAAAAGATTCTCTCTTATCACTTTTTCTACCTGTCATTTTTGTTATGTTTGTGGGCCTGTCATTGCTCTTTGGTTAATAATTTGACTTATTTGTTTTATAACTTATTTTTGTGTAAATTATTCATAAAAAAAAATTAAATTAATTTAATAACAAAAATACTTGGGAGCTCTAAATATAGAGTTTTAGGGGGAGCTCTAATGAGTTGTCCCCCATGATATGATGATTGTGTCTGCTTTTTCTTTTTTTTTTTGAATTATCAACTTATTAAAACTGATTTAATGTACCCTTTTTAGAGGGATGTATCATGACTGATTTAATAATCTTGATCACATAATTTTATTATATTTATATTTGCTTTTAAAAAAATAAATCACAATAAATAAATAAATACCTATACCTTCTTAGAAAAATAATTCAATATCATATGATTACAGCTATGCAATCAATTTAATTTTTTTTTTAAATAATTTACATACAAATCATCTGTTTCCGTTGTGAGAGGTCGCTGTCCAAGTGATTACTTCACAACATGTTATGATGGTTCTCAAGATCATGCAATCCTTGTTGGACTCAGAGCAATTCAGCCGGAACAACAATTCAAAATATTGGACGGTCGAGATCGGTTCTTGAAACACCAACAGAAAGAACTTATATCATACATGTAATGTAATTTAGTTGTGGGTTATTCTGTATTCTAGAAAATTACGGGGCATTGGACTATTTTTTTTGGGTGTAATTTGGTATCTTTAATTCAAGGATTAATCCTACCAACAACTAGAGGGGGCATTTAAAGTTGGAGTACAGTTCTGTATAGATGGACCTAGAGGGAGGAATCAATGATGCAGTAAAAAAAAATTTAGAGACTAATAGGAAAATGATGTACAAATTTTCTAGACTTAATGATATATAAGTGTAAAAATATTAGAAATTCTAAAAATTTTACCAAATGTCTCACATGAGTGTAAAATTCACATGAGACTTACATTATATGGGTCCTACACCATGTGAGACATTTGGTAAAAATTTGGTGAAATTTTTGGAATTTCTAGCATTACTCATATAAGTGAGATGATTAATTAATAATTAAAAAATATATGAGAGAGTTGTCTGACATATTCTTCTGTACATCATTGAGTTTGAAAAGTTACTATAAGAAATTAAGATTTTAGAAGCAAAAATTTAGGAACAAAATCACTTGTTAGGGACAATATTTTTGTTGTCAAAAGTGTTATTATTTTATTTTTAGTGACAAAATTAGACATTCAATGAAGAAATACTAACTTTTTGCGACCAATTTTTTTTTTTTTTGGGAGGGGACCACGTTTTTTTGTCTCTAAAAATGCATTTATTAACAACATTTAAAAAAAAAATCCCCCAAAACTCCCTTTATTTTGTCCCTAAAAATGCATTTATTAACAACATTTAAAAAAAAATCCCCCAAAACTCCCTTTTTTTGGGGGGGAGAGGGGACGACTTTCTGGTGATTGTTCTTGTGGCAACTAAAATTAGTCTCTAAATATTTTTTACAACAAAATTTATACTTTTAGAGAATAAAAATCTTAGTTTCTAAAACACTTATATGTTATAGTGAGTGAGTCTAATTTTTTAGTCTAAGGCCTCATTTGGAAATAGGCTATTTTAGTTGGTTATTTGACTTTTTATGAAAAAAACGTGCAAAAAAATAAAGAGAGTGATGTGATGAAGTATTTTATTTTATTGACTATTTTAGCCTGGATCACCCCTTGAGTAGCATTACCCGAATAAGTATAATTTATTTTTGGATAAATTGGTGATAAATCTAATCTAAGGAGGGTTCTAGTGAATAGTTTTTGTTAGTGAAAAGTCAACACTTTGTGAAATAATTTGGTGAGAAATCCTAGAAGATATTTTTTTTCCAATTCTACTCCTTAACCATTTTTTTCATCTGTTTGACTTTTCGTTGATTGTCTGTTCAAATTTATATTTTTCTATTAAATTTTTGTGTCTATCTGTTTAAATTTATATCTACTTGTTTAAATTTTTACCCCATCTGTTCAATTTTTACCCCATCTGTTCAATTTTTCTACTAAATTCTATCTATTTGTTCAATTTTTTTCCCTAAACTCTATTTATCTGTTCAATTTTATATCTATCTGTTCAATATTTTTGACTATCTGTTCATTTTTTTCCCTAAATTTTATTTATCTGCTTATTTATTTATTTTTTCTTAAAATCATAATCATCAGCATCAATTTTTTTCTAGACCTGTCTCATAGACACACACACTCATAAATATACATACATACACTAACATTTATCTGCAGCAATTCAAACCAAACGCTATATGTTCTAATTTTTTTTTCTCTCTATTAAAATCTTTCGTCTCTCTCATCCTTATCTATTCAACACAAAAACAAAAACAAAAACGTTTGTTTCATCAACAACAACAACAATACCAATGTGTATATATATATTTGTTCAGATTTGAAATTCTGATACGATAAAAAAGCCCTTGCTCAATAAATGATCTATTAAACCCCTTCACCAAGATCTAAGCGAAGAAAAAAAAATTAAACAACAACAAATAGATCTGAGCCAAGAAAAAATAAAAATAATAAAAAAACCCCTTTATTAGTATAGTATTTGGGAGACCTACGAGATTTATTGGTCCTCTTGGATTTTTTGGGTTTACAGAGAACAAATCATTGATTAGTTGGCAAAAAAAAGAAAGAAAATGAAAAGGAAAATTTAAAATTTTTGGTTTGGCAATTCTTGTTTAGTTGAACCCAAATACATATATCCATCATAATTTTCACTGTCTTTGCTTTTCTTTGGTTTTCTTGAAAACCAAACAAATTATCAACTAACTTGAATAAAATAGTAATGATACTAAATTTATCCCCTTGAACTGTGATAATGGCCTGTGCAATGTGTGGATGAGTGAAGCCCTGGATTAGTTGTGGATGTCCAAGTTTAAAGAAAGGATAAAAGTAATCAATGAAGCATATTCATGAGCTATATATATGCATAGAGAGAGAGAGAGAGAGAGAGATGGAGTAGCGATCGGTTCTCTTCGAACTCGATAACTGTTAGATATTGTAAACCCATTTTGGGGTGTTTGGTTACATGTGTATTTGGTCTTTTTTGTAAAATTATCATAGTTTTTGTACTTCTAAGTAAAATATACTTCTAGAACATTTAATAGGTGAAAATATATGGCTAAAAAGTGAACACATTAGTTTGTTTTTTGAATAGAAAAAACAGAGACAAAAACTCTATGCAAGAGAGGTGAAAAAACGTGAGAAAAAATGGGTTTGTGTGTGTGTGTGTGTGTGTGTGTGTGTGTGTGTGTTGCTATGTACAAGGTCGAGGATAAAGCTTTGTAAAGCTGATTTTTAGTGAAAAAAAAATGTGGATTTTTGATGCCCAGATAAGTGTTTACTAATGTTTTTATTTTCTGATTATTTGTGCTGAAAGTTGTTTGCTTGAAGCTGAAAATCTATGTAGAAAAATTCAAATTGTTGATAGTTGTGTTTGTGTTCTGTTTTAGTCTATTCATGGCTGTTTTTTTTTTTTAATGATATTGTGCATATAATTAATTCCCAAATTTCCCCAACAAATTTGGTATTAGAGCCTTGGGTGTGTTGCTTGAATATTGTAGTGAAATTAGGACTTGTGTTGATGTTTGTTGTTGCTTAAGTTGTGATTGATTTTACTACCAATTTCTTTCAACCCCAATTTCCTAGATTGGGTAAAGACAATGATGAGAAATGGAGTATCCAAATGAGAGGATTGTTGGCCTCTCAAGATTTGTGAGATTTAATTGAAAAAAGGGTATAAAGAACCCAACTCACAAGAAGAAGAAGACAAGTTGTTAGAAAATTAGAAGAATGCACTAAAATGTTCAAAAAAGAGACAAGAAAGCACTATTTCTACTCTACCAATGCATTGATGAATCAACTTTTGAAAAGGCCTCCTCTGCCACTACTTCTAAAGAAGTTTGGGAAATTCTTTGGAATTCACATAGAGACATTGATAAAACGGTACGAGTGCGGCGTCAAGTTTTAAGGGCTGAATTTGAGTCGTTGAATATGAATGAAAATGAGTCCATTTTAGATTACTTTACAAGAAATGTGGGTATTATAAATTAAATTAGAAGGTATGGTGAAAATCTTGATGATATGCTTGTGATATAGACAGTTTTACGATCACTAAGTTCCAAATTTGAGCATATGGTTGTTACCATTAAAGAATCGAAGGATCTTAGTATCATGACAGTAGATCAATTATTGGCCACACTTGAAATACATGAGCAAAGGATAAACAAGAAAGCCTCTAGTTCCCTTGAGCAAGCTCTCCAATTCAAGCTTTTTTTCAAGGAAGAAAAAGAGCAAGGCAGGACATCCCAAAGAGGAAGAGGAAGAGGCTATGAAAGTCATGTTAGAGGCTATGGAAATCGTGGAAGAGGCTATAAGAGCCATGGTAGAGGTCGTGGAAGTAGAGGTAGAGGCAGAATAAACACTAGTGGAGGTGGAAGAGACGAAAATTCATATGATCCAAAAGGACAATGAAGAGAAATAAGAGGAAGAAATCACAACCGTTTATTCAGTAAGCATGGTGATGACAAGAGAAATGTGGAATGCTACAATTGTCAAAACTTTGGGCACTATAGCTATGAGCAAAATCAAGCAATGGAGTTGGTGAGCAAGTGAACTATGTTGAAAAAGATAGCAATGAAGTGGGGCCTACTTTGTTGCTAGCTTATAATGGGTTTGAAAATGATCAAAATAATGTGTTGTTTCTTGATACCGGGGCTAGCAATCACATGTGTGGCAAAAAGCATATGTTTGTAGAACTTGATGAAGCGGTACAAGGCCATGTTACATTTAGTGACTCCTTCAAAATTCCAATGAAAGGAAAAGGTAAAATTCTAATTAAACTCAAGAATGGAAATCATGATTTTATTTCCGATGTTTATTATGTTCTGAATATGAAAAGTAATATTTTGAGTTTGGGCCAACTTTTAGAGAAGTGTTATGATATTAGCTAAGGCCCCGTTTGGCAAGAGGTTATTTTAGTCAATTAGCCAAAAAGTTACTAAATTAGCCAAAAAGCCAACAACCCATACCAAAAAGTCAAAGATTCTCTTTTCTCTCTACTTTTTGCACATCTTTTCGTAATTAGCCAAAAAGTCATCCCAAACATACAAGTTTTTTTTACTTATCTTTTTAGCCAAATAGCCAAAAAGTTACTAAATTAGCCTGTTCCCAAACGAGGCCTTAAAGATGCTTGTGCTAATTTAATTACTAATGTGAAAATGTCCACGAACAAAATGTTTTCTTTGACTATTCAACATGATGCTATAAAATCCTTGAATGCTATTGTCAAAGACAAGGCTTGGTTCGTTTTTTCTCTCTCTAAAAAAAAAACTCCATCTCGGGCCTCACCGTTGGCCAGCCGGCCGCCGCCTTTGGCCATGGCAGTTGGCTGGCCTAGCTTCCTCTCTTTGTGTTGTTGTTTTCTCTCCTAATAATCTTGAGCCCCCATTTGTATTCCGCTTTCCTCCTTTTCAAATCTAATCTCTAGATTTGTTTAGGGTTTATCATTTCGTTTTTGTATAGGTTGCTTGGGTTCGCAGGTTTTCTTTGGGGTTTTTAGCTGATTATTCCTTGGGTTTTAGTGTTCTGGGAGCTTTGTTGGGTGGTTTTGGTGGGTTCTTTTCTCGATTGAAGTGGTTCGGTGGTAGTGCTTCGGCCATGGGTTTCGGTTTAGGGTGGATGCGTTGACCAAGGGTGGGTTGGTTCAGGATCTTCATTCGGGCACTTCACTGCGAAGAGGAAGTTTGAGGGGTGGAGGTTCCAGAGTTGTTTAGGAGTTTAGGATCTTCATTCGAGCTCTCTGTGCGAGTGAGAGTTTGAGGGGTGATTTCCGTTCAATCCTATGGTGGTCGATGTTTGTGTCTGGTTAAGCTTGAAGATGAGAGTGAAGCAAGAAGAGGCTGTCGATGTTCAGAGGCGAAGCAAAGTAGTTTTGGTCTCGGGTGGTTCTCGATGGTGAAGCAAGAAGAGGCTGTCGATATTGCTAAGTGTCTACAATGGAGGGTGTTGTTCGAGTCACGAAGAAGAGGTGAAGGAAGCAAGAGGAGGTGAGTGAATGGTGCAAGAAGAGGCTGTCAAGTATGGAGGTGAAGCAAAGGAGGTTCGGCCATGGGTGGTCCACGACGGGAATGGAGTCTGAGTGTCTGGCAAGTATGGAGGTTAAGTGTATCAATTGTGTATCAGTGTATCAAGTGTGTATCAGGCGTAGGGCTCAAGAGGCATGGGGTGTTCCAAGAGTCAGTAGCTATGGTTTAGGTGGGGTGTTTCAGTGTAGCTGAGGTTTTGGTGGGGGCTCAAGTGTGGTTTTTTTTTTTTTAGTTGTCTTTTAAAATTTAAAATCGTGAGGCTTAGGGGTTGGTTACAAGAACGCGAGTAGCAGTAGTAGGAGAGTGAGTATTTACTCTTCGAATCTCTCTCAATGCATTTTATTTCCATGTACCTGTAATTTCATTTTTTTTAATGAAATTTTTCTTTGCCGAGCAAAAAAAAAACGAAAAGGCTTGGTTATGGCACTTGAGGTTTGGACATCTCAACTTTAGTTGCTTGAAGCTTTTATCAAGTAAAAATATGGTGAGAGGTTTGCCAAATATTGATCATCCGAATGAAGTTTATGAAGGGTGTATTCTTGTTAACCATCATGGATCGAGCTTTGCAAAACAAGTGAAGCGGAGAGCATCAAAGCCCTTGGAGCTTATGCACACCGATGTATGTAGACCTTGTAAACCTATGTCAAATGGGAAGAATAGGTATTTCCTCAGTTTTATTGATGATTATAGCCGAAACACGTGGGTATACTTTCTAAAGAGGAAGTCTGAGGTGTTTGATGTTTTCAAGGAGTTCAAGACACTAGTTGAGAAGCAAAGTGGTTACTACATCAAGGTGTTGAGATCCGATCAAGGTGGTGAGTATACATCCGATGCTTTTAAAAATTATTGCAAAGAGTATGGAATTATGTATCAAGTACCACCATCATATATGCCACAATTGAATAGAGTCACTAAAAGGAAGAATATGACAATATTGGATGTGGCTAGAAGCATGTTGAAAGGAAAATGTGTGCCCAGAGATTTTTGAGCTGAAGCCGTTGCATATGCTATTTACTTGCTGAATAGATGTTCAACAAAAAGTGTCAACTTGAAGACACCGGAAGAGGCTTGGAGTTCATTCAAGCCAAGTGTTGCTCATCTAAGAGTATTTGGGTGCATTGCATATGCTTAAATTCCAAAAGGTAGAAGAACAAAACTTGATGACAAAGATGAAAAATGTATTTTTTTTGGGTATGGTGATTAAACAATGGGGTACAAGTTGTACAACCCCATCACTAAGAAAGTGATCATGAGAAGAGATGTCATCTTTGAAAAACAGGAAATGTGAGATTGGAAGCAAAAAGAAGCCCTCAATGATATTGAATTTATTCTTGAAGAAGAAAAGGTTGAAAATTCAAATGAAGTTGAAAGAGAGCCATAAACTCCTTCACACAGGTCCCCCTCATCTTATAGAGGTGATTTCTTATCACCATCATCGGAGGCTAGTTCAAGTGAAAGGCCAAGGAAGACAAGAAACTTGCGAGAGACTTATGAAGTTGCTGAAATTGATGAAGACAATCTAAATTTGTTTTGTTTTTTCATGGATTGTGATCTACTTAGCTATGAAAAAGCCATCCAAGAAGAGAAATGGAAGAAAGCTATGAATGATGCAATGAAGGCAATTGAGAAAAATAACACATGTGTGCTCACTAACTTACCACAAGGCCACAAAGCAATTGGTGTGAGATGGTCCTACAAAACAAAGACGAATGCAAGTGGTGAAGTACAAAGATGCAAGGCAAGATTGGTTGCCAAAGACTACAAGCAAAGACCTGGAATTGATTATGGTGAAATATTTGCTCCCGTAGCTCATTTAGAGACTATTCAATTGATGATTTCTCTTGTCGTCCATCATAATTGGAGTATTTATCAACTTGATGTGAAATCAACATTTTTAAATGACTTTCTTGAAGAAGAAATTTATGTCAAACAACCCTTGGGGCATGTCAAAGTTGGGCGTGAAAATAAGGTATATAAGTTGAAAAAAAACCTTTATGGGTTAAAACAAGCACAATGTCCATAGAATGCTAGAATTGACAAGTATTTTTATGAGAATGGATTTAAAAATGTCTTTATGAACATGCTTTGTATGTGAAGACGGATGCCAATGAAAATGTATTATTTGTGTGCCTTTATGTTGATGATTTGATCTTCACAGAAAACAATTCTAAGACGTTTAAGGAATTCAAAATGAGTATGATTCGAGAGTTTGAAATGACAGATATTGGTTTGATGTCTCACTTTCTTGGCATTGAAGTTGTGCAAAGGAAAGATTGAATTTTCATTTCTCAAAACGGCTATGCAAAGGAGATACTCAAAAGATTTGGGATGGAGTCTTGTAATACGGTAAACACTCCGGTAGAGAGTGGGTTAAAGCTAAAGAAGAGTACCAATGGTGGCAATGTAGATCCAACTTACTTTCAAAGTTTGGTTGGAAGTCTCTGATACCTTACTTGTACTAGACCGGACATACTTTATGGAGTTGGACTGATTAGTAGATACATGGAAGCACCAAATCAATCACATCTCAATGCGGCAAAGAGGATTCTTCATTATATCAAAGGTACACTCAATGATGGTTTACTTTATTCATGGACTAATGATTTTACTCTCATTGGATACTCCGATAGTGATTGGGGAAGAGGCTTTGATGAAAGAAAGAGCACTTTAGGTTTTGTTTTCTTCTTGGGAAATGCTGCATTCATTTGGTCATCTAAAAGCAAGCAATTGTCACTTTGTCTACTTGTGAAGCAGAGTATATAGCGACTAATGCTACTGTTTGTCATGCTATATGGCTAAGCAACCTATTAAAGTACTTGGGATTTCCACAAGAGAGTCCCACATAGATTTTTGTTGATAATAGATCGGCAATAGCCTTGGCAAAGAATCCGGTGTATCATGAAAGAAGTAAGCACATTGACACTCGTTATCATTTTATTCGGGAACATCTGAAGCAAAAGGAAGTGAAGCCAGTTCATTACAAGTCTTATGATCAAATTGCTGACATTTTCACACAGCCTTTGAAGCATGATGTATTCAATAGATTGAAGATGATGTTTGGTATGAAGACTTTTCAAAATTGGGTTTAAGGGGGGATGTTAGATATTGTAAATCCATTTTGGGGTGTTTGCTTACATGTGTATTAGATCTTTTTTGTATAATTATTATATTTTTGTACTTGTAAGTAAAATGTGCTTCTAGAACTTTTCATAGGTGAAAATATGTGGCTGAAAAGTGAACACATCAGTTAGTTTGTTGAATAGAAAAAACAGAGACAAAAACTCTCTGCAAAAGATGAGAAAAAACGTGAGAAAAAATGGGTTTTTTTGTGTGTGTGCGTGTGTGTGTTGCTATGTACAAGGTGGAGGAGAAAGCTTTGTACAACTGATTTTTAGTGAAAAAAATATAAATTTTTGATGCCCAGATAAGTGTTTACTGATGTTTTTATTTTTTGATTATTTGTCCTGAAAGTTGTTTATTTGAAATTGAAAATCTATATAGAAAAATTCAAATTGTTGATAGCTATGTTTGAGCTCTATTTTCGTTCATTCGTGGCTTCTTCTTCTTTTTTTTTTAATGATATTGTGCATGTGATTAATTCCCAAATTTCCCCAACAATAACCGCCTCTTCGTTTCCATCCTCACATTCAGAAACATGGACATGTACTCCTCGTTGGATCTAAAACTCGAAGATCTCTTCACTAGATCGCCTTCAACGGTCTCGATTCGAACTAGCAAATTCGTCATCACCGATCTTCGACCGGCTTGTCGATGCCGTAGATGTCAAGATCGGATTGATGATCTTGATGTAAACCACAACATCGATGGTGATCTGAAGATCTGAAGAACATCAACTGGCGCATCGGCCGACTAAAGTCTTATTGTGTGTGTGCGTGTGTGTGTTGCTATGTACAAGGTGGAGGAGAAAGCTTTGTACAGCTGATTTTTAGTGAAAAAAATATAAATTTTTGATGCCCAGATAAGTGTTTACTGATGTTTTTATTTTTTGATTATTTGTCCTGAAAGTTGTTTATTTGAAATTGAAAATCTATATAGAAAAATTCAAATTGTTGATAGCTATGTTTGAGCTCTATTTTCGTTCATTCGTGGCTTCTTCTTCTTTTTTTTTTAATGATATTGTGCATGTGATTAATTCCCAAATTTCCCCAACAATAACCGCCTCTTCGTTTCCATCCTCACATTCAGAAACATGGACATGTACTCCTCGTTGGATCTAAAACTCGAAGATCTCTTCACTAGATCACCTTCAACGGTCTCGATTCGAACTAGCAAATTCGTCATCACCGATCTTCAACCGGCTTCTCGATGCCATAGATGTCAAGATCGGATTGATGATCTTGATGTAAACCACACCATCGATGGTGATCTGAAGATCTGAAGAACATCAACTGGTGCATCGGCCGACTCAAGTCGTACGCCGTCGTCTGGGTCAAATTGAAATCCAAATCATCCACTTGAGTTGCGGTGGAGAACGACAGAGGCGGTGCTGCAACAGAGAAGGCAATGGGTGATGCTGAAATTGGCGGAGGGAAGAGAGAGAGAGAGTGAAATGAGAGAATGAGAAATAAACGCATGAAAGAGACGAGGTGGTGAAGAGGTATTTTGGTCATTTCACAATAGTTTGTCCTTATGTCATGATAAATTGGCACCTGGACCCCTGAGCAAGAAAAATTCGAGGTTGGATTTTTCGTCCGAATCCCCTTTATTTTTTTTATTTTTTTTTGTGGACATGATAAATTGGCATCTGGACCTCTGGGCAAGAAAAATCCGAGATTGGATTTTTCGTCGAAATCCCCTCTATTTTTTTTATTTTTTTTCTTTAAGGATGTTATTGGGTTAATACATTAGATTACATAAAAGCACTCTAGTCTCTCGTCAACTCAAATGGTGAATGTCTAACCTTCTCAAGTCCCAAAACTATATGAACTATTGTTGGCCACCATACATTCTTTAGGGCTTAATCCTAAGGATGTTACGGGTTCAATTTCCCTTAAGAGGGTTGAATGAAGGGAGTGCAAGCGCTTAGGTGCTTTACTATGGGTGGGAAGATTTTCTCTCATAGGTACTAATCTAATAATTAACAACTAGCATTTCCCAATCAAACAAAAAAATAAAAACTATATGAACTATTGAGCCAACTGTACTATTTATCAAACAATATAATTTATTTAATGCCTTTAGTAATTTTTTATAAAGTAAACTATTAATAGATCCTAATAGTTTGACTTAATTCTTATTAAATCATATTGAAAATAAATCATATTAAAATCGTTATTAAAACTTACAATTAGTTACGTTTTTCTGTGATAAAATTTTTAAATTGTTGCTAAAAGTTAAAAATTAATGATTTTTTTGTGACGATTTTTTTAAATTGTTTCTAAAATTTATAATTAGTAATATTTTTTGCTACAAAATTTTCGAACTGTCGCTAAAAATTAATAATTAATGACTTTTTTTTAGTAGTATTTAATAAAAAATACCATTAATTTAGACAATAAACTTATATATTAGAATCTACATATAAGTTCCTTTTTATATTGGCGAAAACCTAGGGAAACAATATCACGTGGCAATTTAATAATTTTCTGTGGAGAGCAACAAATGAACAAGCCAAAACCATATAAAGATACTGGTGTATTTACTAGAAAGAATAACAAATACTAGAGGGTTTTCCTTCCAGGCCTGTTTATTATGTGGAAGCACAGATGAAGAATTACAAACGTTTATTATAAAAGAAGGCTTAAGTTATAAAGTTTCATATATATATATATATATGTAAGTAGACCAAGTGATGTATATAGGGTTTTTCAAATGCTCTCCCCTTTGGAAGAGTGAAACCACAAGAAGAAGAAAGTGCAAAACTGAACTTGTGGAAGAGAAGGGCATAAAGGGTAAGTTTGCAAGGGCCAAAGTGATTGATTTGGTAGATAAGACAATTTTTTTTAAACTCATTTTTCGATTCGAGTTTTATTATTACTATTGTTATAATTGTGCAATACTGTCCTGATGTTTTCCGAACTGATTGTTTAAAAAGAAATAGCTAAGATCTCCATGATTCTTGGGTTTGATTCTGATTCCCCATAGGGCTGTCTATATGGTTAGTAAAACCAGCTATATTGAGAATATCGTCATGGGAGAGAGGTCTTAGACCCAAGAAGTCTCTTGTCATACCATCATTGCCACCGCCACCATGGCCACCATTGCCTCCACCGCTTGCCTTTGAAATAGTGCCATCTTTGTTTGGATTTAGCATACCAACACCACCAGCACCTCCATGGTCACCAAATGAATATTCAAAGGAAGACCCGTCAAAGCCAGTTGCAGTAGAAGAGAGAGAAGTAGTCATCATCATATCTTGAAGGAAGGAAGGAGGGGCACCTGCACCTGCACCTGGGTCTGTAGCTGTACCTGCAGTTGCAGAAGGTGACGCATGGTCCGTGAGAAGAGCAAGAGAGAGTGCAGCTTTATTCCTGAAAGAAGACAAACCCACCTGCCATTTCTTCACGTGAGGACAAATTCAGGCCAAAACCACCACCAGAATTAGCAGACACGTGAGCTTGGTGGTGTTGGTGGTGGTGGGGCCTCATACTCATCATCATGGCATTGGCTTTGCTGCTCATTGTCGCACCCATCTGAGCTGCTT
Source organism: Camellia sinensis (assembly GCF_004153795.1). NCBI lineage: Eukaryota > Viridiplantae > Streptophyta > Magnoliopsida > Ericales > Theaceae > Camellia > Camellia sinensis. The sequence continues at coordinate 593,919 of NW_021025111.1, forward strand.
TTTGTAGCAATGCTGTTGCAGACATGTGTGGAGAAGAAGAAGAGGCTGTTTCGTGGTAAGGTTGAAGGGTAGTGGGTCCAAGACTAGGGTTAGGGTTTGAGTTCTCATGGAGTACTGGTAACTGATGATCTTGGTGGTGTGTGAATTCCTGATCTAATATTGTGGGGAATATTGATGATGGTGGTGGTGGACCTGGACCGGCTCCTACAACGGTGGATGGACAGGCTAGCCTTGGTGGAACTGAAATATCTGGCCTTAGACTGAAACTTTGTTGCTCTTTCTTCATTGGAAAATCATGGAGGTCTTGGTAATTGAATTGGGGTTGAATTTGAACTTGAAGATTTATATGTGATGATGATGTTGAAGTGCTAAGTTGAGTGGAGGAGAGAAGTGGATTTACTGTAATTGCTCTTGCACTCTCCTCTGCTAAAGCATCACAGAAGGCTCTGTGTGTTATGAAACTATCCCTCCTGAAAACAAAATGCAAATTATCAGAAAAAGTGCTTCTGAGACAATGCAGATGTAGTTTCCTTTTCTCTCTCCTCTGCTTCCCTCTATCTTTCTTTCAGGGGACTAAATACAATGGTCCATGTCATTAGAATTTTCCAGGCTTGGCGCTCTCTCTCTCTCTCTCGCACATATGGTAGTGGGATTTTCTTATAGAAAATTATAGAATACTTTTGAAATACTATGTGCTCGTATTTCTTAATTAATGGTGATTTATCATCTCTTTTTATATTCTTTTATCATCTAAAATAATATCTTATATACTTATTTTTTCTACCAACTATAATACCCTAAGGTATCACGTGTCTATATGTTAAAACTACTTGATAATCACCTTTTCCGTAGTTTTGATATTGATATTGTAATTATTCAAAACCTTGAATGAATCAATTTACAAAATATGTATTATTTAAAATATTATTGCGAACTACATGTAAGTGAGGGAATGATAAAAAAAATTATCATTACATGGAGATGCAAGTTACACTTACCCCACAACTTTTAATTTGCACCTTATTACAGTCTTTACAGACACACTTACAACCCCATATATTACTCCCCGTCCCAAAATAATGACCTTTTTTTGGAGAATTCAACTTTTTTTGATAGTACAATTATTATACTTAAAAAAATGATTTTTCAAAATTATCCTTTGATAGTATATTTTTTAGAGAATATCAATGTTATAATTGTATTTTTTATATTGTTAATGAATTTAAAAAGAATGATAAAATAAAAAATTTATATTATTTTTATACTTAATTTTTGAAAAATAATTAATATTTAAGATAGTAAAAAATAAAATAAAAAAATAATATTTTAAAACGGAAGGAGTAATAATTTTTTTTCCTTCTCCAACGCGTATAACTTTCTCCAATTTTATTTCTTCCTTTCTTAACACACCCTCCCCTCTGAAATGATATTTGGGTTAGTTACCTTGAGAAAAGGGTTCCACAGTCACATCTGTACTCTCTTGTGCCACAGGTCTTAGAGTGTGCTTTCCAGTCTGATCGAACTGCATACTTCTTCGAGCATTTGTCACATTTCCACTTCTTCTCGCCGTGCTTTCTGCAAAAGTGCTTCTTGATTCCAGTCAGGTCCCCAAGAGCCCTTGATGGATCATGGTGCACACAACTAGCTTCTGGGCACACATAAACCTTCTTCTTCACCTCTTTGCTTGTTCTCTGCTTGAGCTTCCATGGCAAATTATGCCCTCTTCTGTGAAGTTGAAGATTCTGATCTCTCTGAAACCCCTTCTTACAGATCTCACACACAAATCTATTGGTTGCTAAGAGAGACTTAGGTGACAAAGCTATCACTTCTGCTTCTGGGTCTGATATTATGATTCAAAACCCATATGAGAAAAATTACCATATACAAGAAAATTTCTGCAAAAAAATAAAATATAGACTGACAAAGTTGATAAGAATCTAACAAAGACCTGGGTTGCCTGGGAGGTTTCTCTTCTTCTTCACTACTAGAGCTGGTTGAGTTTGATTTTGTGGTGGTGGTGGTGGAGCAAAATACTGTTGAGGTGGATATATTGTGCCAGATTCATCTTTGTTGCCTGAAGAAACACTTGCTTCACCAGAGGCAGAAGTCAAATTAGACATATTGTTCTCATCCACACCTGGGTTTTGTTGTTGGATCATCAACGCTTTCATCTTCTATAATCAGGTTCAGGATGAATGGATCTTAACCTTTTTTTGTGTGGTAAGGATAGAAGAGATCTAATTACTGACAAATTCAAACCTAGATAAAGCTAAACTAGGAGATAAGTGGAGAGAGAAAGACTCAACTCAAGTAGAGTTGCTAAATTTGCTTCCTCAAGGGTACTACTCCAGCACCCTTGAAGCCGAAAATCTCAGTTGTCTCTTGATGGTTTCTTCTTTCTTTGGCACCAACCCAAGAGACAAATCTTTTTTTGTTTTTGAAAACACAGAAGTAAACAAGAGAGAGAGAGAGAGAGAGAGGGAGAGAGAGAGAGAGAGAGTTAACTGAAACAGAAGCAGACACTCCGGCCATTATTCTCCTTCATATTTTGATGGCCTAGCTTGCAAAAACAAGAAAAATCCAATAATAACAATACAAAAATGAACCCAACAAACAAAAACTAAACCAAGTTTATAGAACAGACACAGAGAGAGAGAGAGAGAGAGAGAGAGAGAGAGATATGTGGATGAGAATGGATGAGTCTGTAATCTCAAGCCGTCCAAAACCATACCCCAAGAGACCACAACCCTACGGCCAACTCTGACGTCCTCTTTCTGTCTTTTCCTTTGTTCTCATCCCATCACCCCCACCCCAGAAAAAAAAATCTCTCCTTTCTTTATTGTCTTTGCTTTTTAACAAAGTTTTAATTTTCTACTAAAAACTTTTCTTTAATGCCTACCTTTCCCTTCATACTAAAGTAAGTGAAAAAAAAAAAAAAAAAAAAAAAAAAAAAAAAAGGAAAAAAAAAAAAAAAAAAAAAAAAAGAAAAAAAGAAAAGAAAAGAAAAGAGAGAGATGTCATTTTTTTATATTTTACATCATAACTCCAATACCATTCCCACCTTTTTACATTTACATGGTTGCCATGATTGATTCATTGATGGAACCATAACAAATATAATCATGGCTAAAAGAAGAGTTTTTTTATTTTTTTCTCTTTAAAAAAAAATAGCAACCTCGATTTGATATCTGGTTTTTGTGATTTTCAATTTCAACTTATTTTCAAAACACCTTCACTGAATTTAAGCCTCAAAATGTTAAACGGAAAACATAAAATATTTATTTTATTTACACATAAATTAGTCATAAAATTAAATACAATCATTTATGATGTGAAACTTACAAAAAGTTGAGACCCATCTCATTCATTCAAGGGGATTATATCTCATTTTGTGATGAATAATTGATTTCTGTGTGTCAAGATTTTTCATCTTGATTGTATAATTTTTATAAAATTGTATAATTAGTTTATGTTTGTTGACAGATATTATTAAGATACTATTAAATTTTTGTTTCCCAAAGAATTCGAATTTCTTAAATAGCTTAGAAAGCCCCTTTTTTTTCATTAAAAAAAAAAAGGAAAAATAACTCTGAAAGTTAATTATATATCCTGCTTTCTCTTCTAAATATTTTTTGTTTGAGTATTGTAATTATTGTAGTTAGCTGTGTATTATTATAGATGTATCTTATCTATTTGTATTGTATCTCTCTCTATCTCTATCTCCTTCTATGCTTATTTTTATCTTTTCTGTACCTATCAAGGTTTCCTTTCTGCCTATATATACAGGCTTCTCCTATTGTATTATTCATTCAATTCAATATAGAGTTTCTTTTTTTTCTTCTTTCTCTATTTTCATAACATGGTATCAGAGCCTAGGTTCTCTCCTAGCCTCATTTTTTTTCTGGTTCTATCCCCGATTGGTTTCTGCTGGCTTCTACGTATCTAGTTCCTCTCTGTTTCAACGATTGGACTACACCAAACTCTTCGTCTCTTCAAGAGAAAGCAAACGCCACCAGAATCACCACCATCCGACATCACACGCGCCTTCACACGCCACCCAAAGATCGGCGCGTCGGCTTGCTTCGGTTCTACTCTCGACACGCTCCCACACCCGTCGTCTCAGCCGGCTTCCCTCGATTTCTGCCCATCGGCTTCCCTATCAGCCTCAGCTCGCCCATCGGCTTCCGCCTCAACCGCTCTGTCCTCGGCTTCCGCCTCAGCCGATTTTCCCTCGGCTTCCGCCTGGCTTCTCTCAGCCACATGCCTTGTTTGGTTTAGCGGCTGACATTAGCCCTATTCAGTTGCTGACTTCAGCCTCTCTCAGCCCCTGATTGGCTGCTGACATCATCGCAGCACAGTGCTGACGTCAGCCTTACTTGTTTCTAAGGTTTTTTGAGCTTCTAAATTTGTTGGTGACCTCCGTTTTGGCAATTATGGATCGTATTGACAATATCCAATCTATTCCTATTATACTTGATGGATCTAATTATGTTAGTTGGGCCCAAGTTCTCTCTAGCTTCATTAAAGGGAAACGCCTTTGGCGGATTATTACTGATACTCTTTCCAAACCCAACCAAAAGGAGGATGAGACAGACTCTGCATTCGATGACCGTCTTGACGAATGGGAAAATAAGAATTATCAAATTATCACATGGTTCCGGGCTACCTCAGTTCCTTCCATCAACCTTTAATTTGGACGTTTTCAGGACGATGACTCCATTGCCTCTCCTGCCAAAGCAATTTGGGATTTTTTGAAGGAACGTTATCAGACCACTGGCCATGCTCATCAATATCAATTGTTGCAGACTCTTCATCACATGCGCCAAGCAACCGGTCGTAGACGTCCCCGAACGCCCCCGGGAGGAACGAGTCCCCCCCGTTCCGTTCGATATTGGGCTTACTACAGTTCAGGACTCTAAAATTTGTCACGGTTCTAAGTCTGAATCAAAGAGTCCAAATCCGGCAAATCGTTTTGAGAAAATAGATTTTTGAAAGAAGTGTCAAACATGGACTGCTTTGCCAGATACAGAGTCGCCACCTAAATATTTTATTTTGGGGGAATTTAGGAAACCCTGACTCGTTTGCCTAGGTCCACACGTGTCCATCATCACCAGAAGTTGCCTCGGCTCGGGAACTTGGGTACGATGGGGGAAGGTCACTTCGTGAGCACCCCCGCTCGCCCGATCAAAGATCGTCTCTACTAACCATGATTATCTATTTTTTAAAAAATATTGTGTGTTCTTATTCTGGTTATTAGCCTAATTACTATGTGATGCGCACAGACATAACAAGTATAGACGGATCGTCTGAATTGGAACAAACATTTCATGTTTGTTTGTTGTGAAAATGGTTGATGGTGCTACCCGCAAGTAGGTCTAAGACGTGGATTTGCCACCTCAGGTGGGCTTAGAAACATGATTTTGCCATGTCTAGTGGGCTTAAAATACACATTTGATGAATTGTTCTAATCAAATAACCCAACCTTCACCCACAGGCATTCAGGCAGTTATATCACATAAGCATATAGCCTCGTGGTAAGCATGCTATTCATGCGGCAGTCACTCACACGCATGCAAGGATGCTAAAGCATAAAACTTACCGAGTCTCCAACCAAAACAAAAGCTAATTAAAAATCCATACAATGATCCTAATTATACAGAAATGCCTAATGCAACACATACAAAAATGCAAGCTATAGCAGGCTCGGGCTATTCTAAAACATGGCATATGAAATACTACAACTAAACATGTATTCAACTGGAATGAATAATACAATGTAGTTAGTATGATGCGCCGAGCCCGGGTGCGTGCAAGACGAGATGAATGAATGCAAACATGCTATCATACTGTATGCTAATTGAAACATGCCCTAATCTAACCATCATAAGCTGGTAAATAAAAGGGAGAAAGACGTGGGGTTGGAAGACATACATCACACACACGCACACTTATTACAATTACGCCCTCGCGTAGAGGGTCCGAATAAATAGTACAGTCCAAATAATACAGTCCAAATAATACAGCCCAAATATGTACAAATCCCTAATTAATTTGCAAATTAACTAAGAAAAACAATAAACTGGCATGCAAGCCAGGGACTGTCTTGACTCTCCTTCAGATGATGAATGATGCACATCCGGGTTGCCTTTGCACGGAAATCCATTGTGATGCCCCAATTAGCCTCTGTTTTGCAATAATTTTTTGGAAAGCACGCCAAGCCCCGGAAGACTGCTGATTCTTGATTTTTTGCAACAGAGAGCAGGAAAGGGGCATAGCAATGTATTTTGACAAATGTATGCATGCCTCAATCCTCGTGCCACCAATCACGCATCTTGATGCATGATGGCCGAGGAGTCAAATTTCACGACTCAATATGGAATGCATGCACATGAAGACACAATGAGACCTAAACTCCATCATGGGTAATCCGGAGTGTCGGCAATTGGGAATTGAGACACGTTCCGTCACTTGGAGTACGAAACGTACCTCGTTTCCCGTGCTCGGGCTAGCACCTACCCTAAGCACAATGCGATATGCATGACATGCATGAATGCAATTCTAACATGCAACCTAGCATACACAATGCTATGAAATGACATACACAATGCACGAGATAACATGGCATACACAATGCGCCAACATACAACTTAGCATACGCAATATTATGAAATGAAATGGCATACACAATGCACAATGGACTTACACTAACAAGAATGGACCTCAGCCACACTCACATAGGAGGCCATAAGATGAAAATGAGACACTGGAGATGCGTGCACACGTGCACGCAAACCGAGGACCGACCCTAAGGCATGAAATGCCACTCTAACAAGACATGGAAAAACATAAAATATGATATGCAAACATGCAAATTTCAGCGCTAAAATATGACCCAAAACAGTCCCGAATCATAGAAACATGGCACGCAATGCATGAAATGGGACCCGAAATGCAAAACTAGGCATGCGCAATGGCCTATAGCTATACAAAACATGCACTATTTGATCATGAAATGTGAAGACAGATTCAAGGAAACCCAAAAACAAGCATGTTTACAGTTTTAAGGAAGGCCAAAAAATGAACACAAATAGGGCTAAACCAATATGCAAAAATGGCCCTAAATGTGAGATAAATAAGCAAGTCACAGCTTCTGACCCCAAACAAGAGAGGGCCCTTCAACAAAGTTGAAGAGGGGCCCAAAACATGATATTTTCCAGTTGGTGGCCTGACCCAAAACAGTGTACAAGAATGCTCAAAATGCTATGCAAAATAAGGCCAAAAAGAGAGTTACAACACAAAGTATAGAAAGGATGCCTCAAACAGTGAAATACCCTTAATGAAAAATGAAGAGGGGGTCAAAATAAGGTCATTTTTAGTTCGGACCAGAATCCGAAAACAGAAGCATAAGAGGCTAACAAATCATGCAAAAATGGAGCCAAAAGAGAGATATAAAGGCAAGTGGTAAATGGAAGCCTCAAACAGTGATGATCCCTTCAATAATGTGGAAGAAGGGCTCAAAATAAGCAACTTTACAGTTTATGACATACCTCAAAACAATTTATACATAGGCCAAAAATACTACACAAGAAAATTGGATACAAGGGAGCTAATGAAGCAAGTGCAAGAAGGAGGCCTCAAACAGTGAGAGGCCCTTAAACAAACATGAAAAAAAGCTCAAAATAAGCCTAGTTTCAGTTAGGGTCAGAGCCCAAAACAGCAAGAAAGTATGACTTAGAAAGGATACAAAAACAAGCTAAAAAGAGAGAAAATGGTGCTCACCCTTGAAGACTATGCCTTGACAGCCTCTTGGCTTGAGTTTGGTGGCTCCTTAGCTCTGGAAAACAGCTTCAAGTGGCTGCAATGGAGGTTGGAGGTATGGTGCTAGGTGGTGGTGTAGAGAGGGGTGTAGGAACTTGAGAGTTTGGAGCTTGGAAATATAGAGAAAGAGAGATACAAGGCAAGAGGCTTGGGGGGGATTTTTGTAACCCTAATAACAGAGCTGGAGCTGCTATTATATAGACAAAAGAGGGGGGAAAAGGGGGGGAAAATGGAGGGAAAACAATCCAAGTTTCCCTCCAAAAATGCACCCCCCCGGATACACATCTGGGGGAAAAGAGATGCATATTGGAATGTGCCTGCAGCAAGGAGCATGGCCGGCCGGTTATTGAGGTTGCAGATGGCCGGCCGGCTACCTCCCATGGCCGGCGGCCAAGGTCAAAAGGTCAATGAATTAGTGGCCGGCCATACCAAAAGGAGCCTTCAGGTGTGCACAACACATATATGTGGTCAAAAGCTGGAGATAGTGACCAGGAGGGAAACAACCCACTTTCAAAGGGGTTCAAAGGTTCAAAAGAAAAATTATTTGGCTGGCCACCAAATATTGGTGGCCTCCAGATGTGTACATCACAAATATGGGGTTTAGGGTGCAAGAAAAATGGCCCAAGGGTGGTCAACATTGGCTTTGAAGTGAGAAAAATCGGGCGACGGAGGGCGATGAAGGGATAAAGTTGGCTGACAGAACAATTACTGGCCTCTCACCCTTCTACGGCCTTCTTACCAATGAAACAGAGTTCCCTGCAAAAAAATGAACCAAAACCGATGCAAAATGAAGGTTCGGGGGCCGAAACGCAAGCCCGAGGCCCCGAAAACTGACTGTTAGGCACCGGAAGTGGTGTTCGACCATGAAGTTGGTTTCTCGAGCCACAATGTCCCTCAAAAGGGAGCAAATAAGATGTATGCCAAAAGTCGGAGCAAACGGAGGTGGTTAAGCGGTCCCGAACTGAGGCACACGGCCAACGGCTCCGAAAAACCGAAAACCGGACTCCAAATGGGCAAAATGGCCTACGACCACGAAACGTAACCTACGGCCACTGAGAGATGATCTACGGGACCTCTCCCTCCCTTCGGGAAGAGAAAACAGAGAACGCAGAGCCTGGTTCGCAAACCGAGGCAAAGCATGAAAGAGTCCGGAAGTCCGGAGGCAAGGCTCGCAGCCGAGACTCTGAAACTTCTGAACGAGCATGATATGCAACATCACCAAGCGCTCAATCGGTGACGTCTGAGTCTTAAGGTCGGTCAAAAATGGGGTGTCTACAGTTGCCCCTCTTTGACAGAACTCGAAAGTCATAAGTGACGGGAGTGAATGTCAAAGCCCAGAGACGACCCATTTTTGACAAGGCCGAAGACTTAGACAAACAGGCGAGATAAACAGAGATATGCCCGCAGGCATGCCTGCAGGCAGGGGCAAAATGCAACTGATAATGCAAGAAGCCAAAGGTAACTCAAGGTTATGCAAATGCAGCAAGCACATATTCACGATAGATGCAATAGTTTTAAGCAAGAATGCAAAGCAACAACTATATTTCATGCAGTTAAGAATGCAGAGAATTATTCAATTCTCGTCGCGTCTCACACGGAGAAGATACGATACCTGCGCGATTCGTCTAGTCGCACCAGCCTCAAATGAACCGTACATACAGTATCGTGCCTGATGGTGCTGGGGATCTCTCGCTTCTTCTTGGTTGAACCACAGGTACTACTTTTCTTCCTGACTATGGTCGCAGCTTTCCCTATTCTCCAACAGGGTGACAGACTAGGTTGGATCAGTATCCAGAATTGAGGTGCATACAGATGCTATCTCAATCTATGGGGCTGCCATACAGATTTCAAGCCGAGGATATACCCCTGGGTATTTAAACCAGACTTAGTCTCGAAAATCCCGAACCTTTGCGTTCTAGGCATAAGCCATTCGAACTCTAGTTTTCACCGTCTCAGTTGGTCTCCTAGGAACTCACCACAAACACAGGCAGGTGGCTATACCAGACCACCAGAAGTCGTTCGGGCACAACAAACACAAAGGAATTGCATCTTTAAAGGATTTAAGGTCTCCTAGACCGGAAAGCGCACAAGACGGTGCGAATAAATGCAAGTGCGATGCGCAAAACAACGCGAATGATGATGCAGGATTTAAGGTCTCCTTAGACCGAAGGATTTAAGGTTTCCTAGACCAGGTGAGTGCACAAGACAGTGCGATACAGGTAAGGTGCGCAAGATAGCGCGAGGAGATGCATGCACAATGCAAGACTTAGCACACAGCTTACGACATAGCATTCCATTCAGTTGGCACACAGCTCACACCATAACACTTTGTTCGTTTGGTCCACCGCTCACAACACAATATTATGTTCATTCGGCACGCAGCTCGACACACAGCACTCTGTTGATCTGGGCACACAGCTCTTTCGGGCATACAGCTCATTTCGGGCACGCAGCTTATTTTGGGCACACAGCTATTTCTTCGGGCACATAGCTCATTTCCGGGCACACAGCTCGTTTTTCGGGTACATAGCTCCTTCTTCGGGCACACAGCTCCTTTTCAGGCACACAGCTCATTTTTCAGGCACACAGCTCTTTCTTTGGGCACACAGCTCATTTTTAGGCACACAGCTCATTTTTCGGGCACACAGCTCCTTCTTTGGGCACACAGCTCATTTCCCGAGCACACAGCTCGTTTTCGGGCACACAGCTCCTTTTCAGGAACACAGCTCATTTTCGGGCACACAGCTCTTTTTCGGGCACACAGCTCGTTCTTCGGGCACACAGCTCTTTTTCTGGGCACACAGCTCGTTTTTGGGCACACAGCTCGTTTTTTGGGCACACAGCTCATTTCTGGGCACACAGTTCATAACACTGCTCAATCTGAACACTTAGTCCATAACACAGCATTTGGTTTGCATTTTGAACACACAGCTCAAGCACTAGAATTTCTGAACACGCAGCTCAAACTTTTGGCGTGACCACGCAACCCACATTTTTGAAATCTGAACACACGGCTCGAACTTTTGTCGCGAACACGCAGCCCACATTTTCTTGAAATCTGAACACACAACTTAAACTCTTGCGGTGAACACGCGGCCCACATTTTCTTGAAATCTGAACACACAGCTCAAACTTGTTGTCGTAAACACACAGCCCACAGTTTCTTGAAATCTGAACACACAGCTCAAACTCTTGCGGTGAACACGCTGCCCACATTTTCTTGAAATCTGAACACACATCTCAAACTCTTGCAGTGAACACGCGGCCCACATTTTCTTGAAATCAAAACACACAGCTCAAACTTGTTGTCGTGAGCACACACCCCACAATTTCTTGAAATTTGAACACACAGCTCAAACTCTTGCGGTGAACACGCGGCCCACATTTTCTTGAAATCTGAACACACAACTCAAACTTGTTGTCGTGAACACACAGCCCACAGTTTCTTGAAATCTGAACACACAGCTCAAACTCTTGCGGTGAACACGCGGCCCACATTTTCTTTAAATCCGAACACACAGCTCAAACTTGTTGTCGTGAACACACAGCCCACAGTTTTTTGAAAGTTGGACACGTGGCCCAAACTTTGAGGTGAACACACAGCACACACTAGTTGAGAGTTGAACACGCAGCCCAAACTGTTGAATTTCTGAATACGCAGCCCAAATTTTGAAGTGAACGCACAGCACACACTGGTTGAGAGTTGAACACGCAGCTCACTGTCTTTGAAGTTTGAACACGCAGCCCGAATGTTGAGGTGAACACACAGCACACACTAGTTGAGAGTTGAACACGCAGCTCACTGTCTTTGAAGTCTGAACATACAGCCCGAATGTTGAGGTGAACACATAGCACACACTGGTTGAGAGTTGAACACGCAGCCCAAACTGTCTTTGAAGTCTGAACACGCAGCCCGAATGTTGAGGTGAACACACAGCACACACTAGTTGAGAGTTGAACACACAGCCCAAACTGTTGAATTTCTAAACACGCAGCCCATTTTTTAAGGTGAACACACAGCACACACTAGTTGAGAGTTGAACACGCAGCCCAAACTGTTGAATTTTTGAACACACAGCCCATTTTTTGATTGTGAACACGCGGCGCACACTTGTTGAAAGTCGAACACGCAGCCCAAACTTTTGAATTTCTGAACAAAAAGAAAAACCTCTCAGCGTATCAAACGCGAGAGAGGAAAAGACTGTGCAAGAAAGCACAGTTATCCAAACGCGTATCAAACGCGAGAGGAGAAGGGTAGGTCCAAACGCATGCCTAAATGCGAGAGGAGAAAGGTAATAGTCAAAACTGAACCAGAACTTCTCTAAATGAACAGTACATACAATATCGTGCATAAATGAGAAAGAAACAAGATAGGTATAACAATGCAATACAATGCATGACGTTAAAGGAATGCAATAAACAGACTAAGCGGCGCTTCAGCAAGCACCTCACGGGGTGAGTAGCGATAAACCGCTCTACTCTGATGGGGATCTCCCCTTCTTGTGTTCTTCGAACACTTACCTCCAACTCACAGTACAAAGGTGCTGAAAGGTTGACAATGAGCAACATCTGTTGGGGAAGTCACAGATGCTGCTTTTCTTCCTGATCATTTTCACAACTTTCCCTTAGGAACTCATTGCAAACATAGCCAAGATAACTCTGGCGGGGAATGGTACTCAGGGAGGGCACTTCTGATTGCCATTTTGGCTTGAAGCCGTCAACACAGTATTCGGTTCACTTGGAACACACAGCTCGTACAACACACTACTCATTCTGAACACACAGCCTGTAATACAGTACTCGGTTTACTTTGAACACACAGATCGTATAACACACTGCTTATTCTGAATACACAACTCATAGCACAGTACTCAGTTTATTTGGCACACAGCTCATTCTAAACACACAGCTCGTAACACACTGCTTATTCTGAACACTCAGCCCATAACACAGAACTTGGTTTTAATCGGCACACAGTTAACACGGGGTACTGCTCACTCTGAACACAGAACTCATAACACAGTATTTAGTTTATTCTGCACACGGCTCATACAACACACTGCTCACTCTGAATGCACAGCTCATTCTGAACATACTAGATGTGATGACGGAACTTGCAAAAGTTGAAACAAACTCAGATGTTCGACATCTTCCTCTTTTCCTTTTGCTTTGAAGTTTGGAACCTATATAGCTTCAGATGGGTTCTGGCTTTACTGTTCCCACATGGCTCGGGTTAAACCCTGCGTTTTTTTGAAAGAACAAAATCTTATTTTGCACAAATGTGGAGAACGACACGGCACTCTGAGCACAAGACAATTTTTTGAAATTAAGAAATGTGTTCTTAACTGAGCATTGAGCCTATGACTGAACACAGCGAAAAAGACTGAACAAGGGAAAAGAAAAGGTAAACAACCTAAACACATCGAGACACACTCGGAACGAATCAAAGCAAGAATCGATACAAACAAAACAAAAGACACGACACACAGACGTGTTACAAAGACGAGAGACCTCTCAGTACGCGAGGAGCCAGTTTATTCGGGTATTGTTTCCCACCCTTTCTCATTTATGATTCTCACATCACTCGGCCCTCAGGCTCTGTTTTTGCTAAAAAAGCCCTTTTCCTCACTTTTTCTCTCAACGCACATCTCTCTATTCTTTAATCTCTCATTTTTTATCCCTCCCCTGGGTGGTTGATGGACAAACAGAAAGTTGCGGGCTCTTGCCCAACATAATCAGCTCGCGGCTATTTCCTTCGGTGACATCTATCGATGCGCCGGATGAGGGAATGGAGCATCTCGATCCATTCCAATTCGTGCTTCGCACTCGGCTTGATACCTCGCTGCTTGGAGGATGAGAGAGCTTTCAGCCCTTTGTTGTTAACTTCAGTTATCCCCTTTTCTAGCGGGTAGAGTGTCCTTTCTGGCAAGTAAAGTGCCCTTTTCTAGCAAGTATGTTGACAACGGAGAAAAGACAGAACACCTGACTTAACTTTGCCCTTAGTTCATTATTTTGACCATTTTTGGTTTTTGACGTTCTGTTAAAACAATTTTGACCAACATGAGAGTTAGATTAACATGCTTGTTCGATTTTCTGATTTAAAATCATGCAAGTTAGGTTATGAGCATTGAAAATTTTCCTTTTTTTGGGTCCAAGAAATGGTCCAGTTTTGAAAAATGGAGTACTTTTCGAGAAGATTAGTCAACCTCAGTAAAAATTCTCAAAAACTATTTTTGCTAACAACCACTGCTCAACGAGCACGGAACCTACTCTTGAGATGCACAACTTTGGACCCATAGCAATGGAAAATTGCCCATTGTCTGAAGGACACTGCATGGCAACGGAAAGTTGCCCCTTGTTTGAAATGACACTGCAGCGTTTTGAATGGCAACGGAAAGTTGCCCCTTGTTTGGATAGCACTGCAGCGCATTGTAGTCAGTCCTCAGAGCGACAAACACAACCAGACTCTCAGATACAGAGAAGATAAAGATGACCAAAGCCATCGTATGGACACAATCGAATTTGGAAGTGTTTGTGGCTGGACTTCAGAATGAAGTTGTCTACGTATCCCAAACATGGGAATCAAGCCTTACGTAGTTCGGGGTTAAGGTACACTCGGGTATTTAACCTCTCCTTTTGCGCTCTAACTTTTGCCAAGGTCGCCCTTTTGCGGGTTTTCAACCTTGCGAGCTCAGTTTTTCTTTCTTTCTTCTTTCTTTCTTTTTTTTTAACTTTTCTTCATTTTTCTCATTTCATTTCTTTTTCTTCTTTTTTTTTGCATTTTTTTCTTTTTCTTTTTTTTTTCTTGCTCTAACTTTTGCCTGGGTCACCCTTCCGGGTTTTCGGCCCAGCGAGCCTCTCAAAGGGTAAAAGTGTAGCTCAGTCCATGTTGAATGGTTTTAAGATCTCGCAGCCATCCGTATCCAGGAGAATGGCTGTTGTTTTGCAAGGGGATTCATCTTCGGCTCTTCAAGCACATCTGACATCTTTGCCCCTAGTTCAAAGGGTACTTCTGTTATAGCTTTGCAAGTTTCTTCTGATCTTCTGATCTTCTTGATCCGACTTTCCTGGCCCCTTGTTCGAGGGCTGCTTCAAATCTGGCCACACAGGACTCACATCGTAGTTGACCGTTGAACCTTCTGAATTCAAGTTCAAGGTTTGGAAGCAAAGGGGTTGAGTCTCGAGGCTGAGAGTGATCCTAGGCTGCACAATCTCAAGAGCGATTCCACACAGGTCTTCGCAGGATCGCGTAAAAACATTTTTTGAAATCTTTTAAGGAAGCGACCAGTCGCTCGCGCTAAAGACAGTGTGGGGCCAATCTGGATCGAGCCAGGATCCTTCTCAGTACTCACGTTAACAAACATGATTTCATTCATTAAGGGCTTAGCACGCCTCTCTTTCTCTTAATCTGATCAAAATTTTGCATATCCCGAGGAACTCCTTCCCCTTTGTTTTCACCACAGTGTTAGAAAAAGTTTTAAAAACTTAGGTCAATGCAATGAGTTCAAGGCACAGAAAAGACACAGTTCCGGTCAAATACTGCCATCTCAATCAGAACTTCTGGCACAACTGGCACAAGGCAGAAGCAAATACAAGAGCGTGAAAATTACCGCTGTTCCATTCAAATTTGTTGGTGTAACTGGCTCCAAGCAAGAACAGACTCAAAGCAAAACGAAAAGACAAACACAAAACAAAATGGTGATGCCCGAGGTAACACCCCCGGAATCACCCGACCTTGTACAACAGGACTGACTCGATGCAACAAGACAGACCCTTAATCAAGAAGACTGACTCGAGACAATGAGACAGACTCAAAACAAGACTACAGAACTGACTCAACACCCAAGTCAGAAACTACAAAACCAGCATTCGCAAATGCTCAAAATAGTGCGTGCCATACGCCACACCCGAGGTAAACCGCGCGCCGCCCGCAAGTGGTCCAACCCCTGATCACATACTTGCATTATCCTCGAAATCCACCAACCCGGTGATGACAGACTTTGCCGAGCTTGGAGGGAGGATGACTTCATTGTCAATCAAATCTTGCACGTCGTGGCGAAGACGGAAGCAGTTGTCGGTGCTGTAACCGGTTTGCTGATGGTATGCACAGTAGTCAGCTGGGTTGTGTGAGAGAGGGAGGTTCTTTGGTAATGGTTGCGGCTCCAGGGGCTTCAGATGCCCTTTCTTGACGAGGATTTGAAGGGCCTTAGACAAAGGCATGTAGAGGGCATGGAAGACCCTGCGACCTCGGGGCGGATACTTCGAGACTTGCTGACTTTTGCTGGACGCACTCGAAAAAGGGTCGGCAGGTGCTGCCTTGGCTCTCTGATCTTTTCTAGGTGCAGGGTTAGGATTGGAAGGAATTGTTCTGGTACGACGGTCCCCATCTCGATTTTCCCTCTGGCTTAAACTGCTCTCGGCCTGAGTGGGGAAGATGTCATTCACAGTTTTTACAGCAACAGCGAACACCTGCTGTTTATTCAATCCTCCGGCTTTCAAAGCCTCAACAGCCCACAGGAGTTGTTCGTAGGGATCGGTGTCCACCTTCATCTTGTTCTTACCACTCGCCTCGGCTTGGTAGAAGGTTTGAGTTGCTACATCAGAGCGGAGCCCCGTTGTTGTCGACATACCATTGCCGGAACTTGGGATGGCTTCAGGTTGGCTAAGTTCGATTACAATTCATCCCAATAGCGGGGGCTCCTGCGGTATGAAATTTCCAGCATACGATGCATTTGGCGGCGGAACCGACATTCCACAGGCTAGATCTGCCACGGATCTTTGAAGGTCACCAATCATTCCCATCAACTCGGATGTGGTGGGCTCACGGGTTTGAAATAACTGGGGTTCCCAGATCGAATGTGCGGCAGGTGACCTGGGTGGGTGTGGGACTTCAACATCGGTATCACCTTGCAATGTGATTCCTTGGTCCAATGTGGCTGCCATAACCACAATTTCTTCCGAATTTTGCG